>APFE030051447.1:104792-200789 GCA_000404065.3 Pinus taeda | reverse complement strand
GTAACTGATGCCCGAGGAAAGAAAATGAAAACACCTAGTAAGGAACCTGAAAGCTCTAGCATGACTCATGAAGAAGAGGAAGAAATGCTACATGATATATCAAAATTACAAGAACAAGTGCAACAAATGTCACTCTCACAAAAGTTAACAAAAGCTAAGATAAATGGCGTGGAAGCTAAGTTGAATGGCATGGAAGCTAAGATGGACAATTTGAAGACAGACTTGAACACAAATTTGAAGACAGGCATGGCAGATTTGGAGACAGATTTGACAAATTTTCTACAAGGAATAATTACTAATGGTGAAAAGGTAGTAAAGGAAACTCATGATGTGAACAAAAGAAATGTTAATCATGATATCATATACTCTAATGTGGGATCGAAGACCCACCATATTCCAAAAATCGATATGAGGAAGTTTGATGGCAAGGATCGCGCAACATGGATATTACAGATGGAGCAATTTTTCGATCTCAATAATGTGCAAAACACACAAAAGGTACGTATTGCAACTTTATATTTGGAACCAAATCAATTTGTATGGTATCAATGGCTTTGCTCTCGTAAACAAATTATCACTTGGGCAATTTTTTATGGAAAAATCGATAGCACATTATGAGGATAAAAAAAGCAACGTTTTTTTAGCAAATTGATAAGTCTCAAACAAAAGGGTTCAATAATGGAGCACATTAAGGAGTTCCACAAATTGAACATAAGGGTAAAAAATATTCCATAGGAGCATAGGATTGATGTGTTCATAGGGACTTTAAAGGATAATATCCAACATGATGTTCGCCTTTTGGAACCTGATTCATTAGAGAAGGCATTTAGGTCAGCAAGAAAAATGGAAAGAAAAATTATGGCAACCAGGAAGCATACCACTCACAACTATAAAGATGGAAGTGTTGTTACCCCTAGTCTTCCACAACCTATAAGGTTGACACGACAACAATTGGAAGAAAAAAGAGCGAAAGGGCTTTGTTACAATTGTGATAGCAAATACACTAAAGGTCATAACTGTGCTGAGAAGAAATTATTCTACATAGATTGTGAAGAGGAAGAAGAAAAGGAGCAAGAAAGGTCAAAAGAAGAGGATATACTCCAGGAACAAATCCTAGATAAAGAAGAAATGAATCTGACCATATCTTGTAATGAATTGGAGGGAATTACCACTCCTCAAACCATCAAGATAGAAGGACAAATCAAGAAGAAAAAGGTAATAGTGTTGATTGATTCAGGAAGTACCCACAATTTATTCATTGTAAGGTAGCAAAAGAATTGAATTGCTTCTTCTATCCAGCACCAGAGTGTCAAGTGATGGTTGCAAATGAGGAACAATAAATTGCTCTGGAAAGTGCCATAATATCAATATATCCATGGGAGAATATGTATTGACTAGCCCAATGCTTTCCATTCCATTGGGAGGGGTTGATGTTGTACTAGGAGTCCAATGGCTACAATCCATGGGTACAATAGCTTTTAATTTTCAAGAAGTTTTCATGAAATTTTATGCGAAAGGAAAGGGATTTGAATTAAGGGGGATTGCAAGGAAACCAAGAAAGATAATAAGCTCTAACGGTATGACAAAGCTTCTAGAAAAAGAATAAAGAGGTGTAATTGAAAAATTATGTTCGCTAGATGTTTCCAAATCAAAATCATCTATTTCTCCAGATCTTGAAAAAGTCTTGGACAATCATTCCAAGGTATTTGAGACTCCCAAAGGTCTCCCACCTATTCATGATCATGATCATGCTATTCATCTAATTCCAGGAAGTGTTCCTCCAAACATCAAGCTGTACAAATATCCCTATGCCCAAAAGAGTGAAATTAAATGTATGGTTGCAGAAATGCTAGAGGCTCGTATAATTCAACCTAGTTAAAGTTCTTTCTCTGCTCTAGCAGTATTGGTGCACAAGAAGGATGGATCATGGTGCATGTGTCCAGATTATAGGGTGCTCAACAAGCTCAATATTAAAGATAAGTTTCCCATTCCTATCATTGATGAATTACTGGATGAATTGCATGGATCAATTTGCTTCACCAAGTTGGATGTTATGAAACCAGCTCAATAAAAGATAGAAAAGATAGATCAATGCCTTATAATTCAGCCTCTTCGAGGGGGCAACCTCTTTTACATTACATAAATGAAAAATTCTTGGATGATACAAATGAAAAGACCTCCTTTCTATATATAGGAGTCTAATGGGTCATAACATAATTAGAGTTGACATAACAATAATAATGTAGGGGCACAATAATAACAATAGTGGGCTTCTATGGGGCACAATAGTAACAATATGGGAATTACATGGGTACATCAATATAATAAGTGGGTTGTATTAATAACAATAAGAAGTTACAATAGTAGTATAGGGGCCTAACATGCCCCTCTCCTTCAAAAAGCATTGTCCTCAACGCTTGAGTAGTTCTTGATGCTTTTGTATAAAATTCTTGTCCTCCCATGTAGAATCCTTAGCGGGTAAGTTCTTCCACTTGATGAGATACTCTGAAGTTGATCGATTTCATAGCTGTCGGGTTCTTATTTCTGTGATTGCTCCAGGTTCCAATATGATTTTTCCTTCCTCTTCAATTTCTGGCAATATTATTTGAATTGGGATCTTTTGCAACTTTTGAATAAGTGGCCATACTTCTTCATTCTTCTTCCATTCATCCCTTGCTTCGTTTATCCAATCTGGTTGGATAATAGAAATAGCATAAAACAATGCTTCCACATCCTCATCCTTGAAGAGTCTTCCCATTCAGTAAGGTCACCATTTTTTAAGTGCATGTAGTATTGCCAACATTTCCTTCTCATAAATAGCTTGCTTGAGATGTAGCAATAAAAATACCTAATCACCTACATGAAAACATTTTTCACTACGATGTTGATCTACCTATTGTTTCGTTTGATTTTGCACCGAAGTGGCGTTATCCTTTAAAAGTTGGAGAATTTGTTGTTGATGCTTGATGTGATCTTTCACTGCTTAAACTTTTTTCTTCTTGATATGTCCTTCTATCTCTAGAGTTTGAGGAGTTGTAATTTCTTCCAATCCTTTACAAGATATGGTCAAATTCATTTCTTGATGCTCGATGTGATCTTTCACTTCTTGAACATTTTTCTTCTTGATATGTCCTATCTTGATAGTTTGAGGAGTGGTAATTTCGACCAATGAATTACAAGATATGGTTGGATTCATTTCTTCTTTCTCGATGTGATCTTTCACTTCCTGCACCTTTTTCTTCTTGATATGTCCTTCTATCTTGAGAGTTTGAGGAGTGGTAATTCTTGCCAATGCTTTACAAGATATGGTCTGATTCATTTCTTCTTTCTCTGGGGTGAGGTCCTGGCGTATATCCTCTTCTTTTGATGTTTCTTGATCCTTTTCTTCCTCCTCTTCATATTTTATGTAAAATAATTTCTTCTTAGCACACTTATGACCTTTAGTGCATTTTCTATCAGAATTGTAACAAAGCCCTTTTTCTTCCAATTGTTGTGGTGTAACCCTTGTCGGTTGTGGAAGGCTAGGAGAAACAACACTTCCATCTTTATAGTTGTGAGGGGTATGCTTCCTAATTACCATAATTTTTCTTTCCACTATGTCACAAAGACCTTTTATTCTTTCCAATTGTTGTGGTGTCGCTCTAAAGAAGGTGTTTCTCTTTGTATCCTCATAATGTGCTATCATTTCCTCCATGAAAATTGACCACGTAACAAGTTGTTTACGAGAACAAAGCCCTTCATACCATAAAAATTGATCTAGTTATAAATATGAAGATTCAATACATACCTTTTGTAACAGTGGTACACCATGTAGATCAAAATATTGCTCCATCTGAAGTATCCAGTTTACCAGATCCTTGCCATCAAACTTCTTCATCTTTCTTTTTCTTGATTTTAGGATCTCGATCTCGAAACAACTGTAACTCTGTACTTTCGGATATTTAAGTTCTAAAATTGTGACCTGCAGTAGCCCTTTGCGTCCTCTTTCCAATGCCACAAGTCTGATCCAAATTGGATTCTCCAAGAAAGAGTTATGCGAAATCTCCCACAGTGACCTGATTATAGACTAGTTCAGTAGAGCTAACTTGTACGACGTGCCACGAGTCACTGTTTCGACTTTTGGCTCTAAACAATATATACAAGAAACTACAATCCGTCCTCTTTCTGTGCCTTCTTATGAAATTTCAATCTGATGCTCAGAGAGAAAGTTATGACGATTTTCCCCAAGTCACCTGTTTGGAATGCAATTCAGGAGTCTGCAAAAGGACCAACTTCCTCAGATCGCATCTCCGCAAATATAGCACGAAAATTTCTGAAATTTGGACTCAAGGTTCAGTGCGATTTCTTCTCAAATGGGTTTTTTTTTTCACTTTTGAAATGCCATAGAAAAGAATTTATAGCGAAAATGCCACGATGACCTGTTTGGAGCAGCGAAACCCTAGAATCCAAAGCTCTGATACCAAACGTTATGAAACCAGCTCAAGAAAAAGATAGAAAAGATAGATCAACGCCTTAAAATTCAGCCTCTTCGAGGGGGCACCTCCTTTACATTACATAAATGAACAATTCTTGGATGATACAAATGAAAAGACCTCCTTTCTATATATAGGAGTCTAAGGGGTCATAATATAAATCAGAGCCGACATAACAATAATAATGTAAGGGCACAATAATAACAATAGTGGGCTTCTATGGGGCATAATAGTAACAATATGGGCACTACATGGGTACATCAATATAATAAGTGGGTGTACTAATAACAATAAGGGGTTACACTAATAGTATAGGAGCCTAACACAATCACTAGTGGCCAAGCTAACGTCTTCAGAATCAGATGCATGTTTCGACTCTGAGTCAGAACCTGATACGGGGAATGAAAAATGGAAGCAGATTATCGATACAGAGCCCAACGCCACTGTTGCCACCACAAAGATCCAGAAGAAGGAACCTGGAGATCTAGAGGAGGAGGAGCGCCTCTTCCACTCCCAAATGTGGGTAAAGGGCTCCCTGCTACAATTCATTGATGACAGTGGGAGCCAAAAGAAACTCATTTTGGCAGAGGTCGTGAAGCGGTTGGGCTTACCAACCACAACACATCCACAAACATACACCAACAGGTGGCTTCACCAAGGACAGGATCTTCACGTGAGCCAGCAGTGTCGCCTTCCATACAACGTCAAGCCCTTCACGGATGAGGTATTGTGTGACGTTGCTCCCCTTGATGTTTGTGATGTATTATTAGGCCAACCATACTTGTGGAAGTGACATGTTGTGTATGAGTCAAGGCCTCGTGTTGTTATTGTTACTTTGGGAAATAGGTTGTACAAGATATTGGAGGTAGCACCACCTACCGTCATCTCTTTGGTTACTGCAAAACAATGCAGTAAGCTCATTTCCAAAACCAGGAAATTTGTTTTCCTGATGATATGCCCTCAAGGAAAGAAGAAGACGGTGGCTACAACCTCCAGACAAGGCCCTTACGCATGACAACTACAAATTGACAAGGTTTTGGAGGAGTACGAGGACATCCTCACCTCCCCCACACAGGTTCCTCTGCACTGTCAGGTCAATCACTCCATTGATCTTACCCCGAGTGTGCCACTGCCCAGTGGACCAATCTATCGGTGGTCCATTCTGAAGAATGGTGAAATCAAGAGGCAGATTTAGTAGCTGCTGCAGAAAGGTCACATCCGAATGAGTTCATCTCCCTGTGGGAGCCCGATCTTGTTGGTACAGAAGAAGGATGGGACTTGGAGACTTTGTATTGAATATCGAGCGTTGAACAAGATCACTGTATAGAATAGGTACCTGATCCCATGGATTGATGACCTTATGGACCAACTAAAGGGGGGGAATATATCAGCAAGATCGATTTGAAGTCAGCATATCACCAGGTACCAATCGAACCCTCCAATGTGTGGAACACTGCCTTCAAAGCCAAGGAGGGCCTTTTCAAATGGTTGGTTATGCCTTTCGGGTTGACGAATGCTCCTCCAACCTTCATGAAGCTAATGGATGACATCTTGCGGCCATTCACCAACTCATTTGTAGTGGTATACTTGGATGACATCTTGATCATCAGCAGAGTTGGGAAGAGCACCTCTACCACATCTGACGGGCTCTCCAAACACTACGGCAACACAAGTTATGTGCCAATTTGGAAAAATGCACTTTTGTCAGGACCCAAGTTTCGTATGTAGGATACATTATTGATGAACAGGGGGTGCATGTGGATCTAGCCAAGATCCAAGTCATTCAGGATTAGCCATCTATGGCAGAGCTCCGCAGCTTTCTGGGTCTTGCCAACTTCTACCACAGGTTCGTGTTGGGATTTTCTCATATCACTTGGCCCTTGAGTAAAGTCACCAAGGGAGGAGCAAAAGCAAAATTCTTTTGGTCTGAATCTCAACAGAAGGCATTCACAGAGTTGAAAAATCGCCTCTACTCGGCACCAGTGGTCGCATTTCCAGACTTGCAACAACCATTTGAGATCGAGATATGCCTCTGATTATGCTTTTGGGGCAGTCCTTACTCAACACGGGCATCCAGTGGCATATCACAGTGAGACACTTTCAGACACAGTCCAGAAGTATCCCACTTATGAAAAAGAGATGTATTCCATTGTGCAGGCCTACCGACAATGGAAGCATTACATTTTGGGGAAGGAAACAGTCATCCACATAGACCACCAACCCCTGAGGTTCATACAAACCCAAGGGAAGTTGCAGAATGATCACCATCACAAGTGGTCCACATACCCGTAACGGCTCCATTTGAATATCAAGTATGAGAAGGGCAGCACCAATAATGTTACATATTGCCTCAGTCAACCACCGATCATGGCGTTAACCACCATGCTCAAGTCTTGTTGGCATGAGACTTCTAATTGGCTACTTCTATACAAAAGCAACCCAGAATTCAGCCACACATACCAGACACTCTTGGAGGGTCAGCATGTTCCATATTTTCACCTCCAAGATGCCCTGTTATGCCACATGGGTCACCCTTGTGTTGCTTCAAGCGAGCGTGCCAAGATGATTTGGGAAGCACACTACAGTTGGGTTGTTGGGCATTTCGAGGTCGAGAAAATGGTGGAAGTACTGCAGAAGTATTTCTATTGGCCGAATCTTCGACAGGATGTCGGGAAGTACATCAGATCCTGCACTGCCTGCGCCATTGTCGAATCGACCATCAAGAAGCAAGGCATCTATACCCCATTGCCTACCCCTATTTGACTTTGGGAATCCATCTCCATGGATTACATGTTGGGCCTTCCTTCTACTAAGCATGGAAACGACTGTGTTTTTTTTTTGTGGTCGTCGACAGGTTCACGAAGATGACCATTATCACGACCTGCAAGGAGAATATCACAGCATAATCCACTGCTAAACTCTTCTTTAAATGAGTGTGAGTACACTTTGGGATCCCATAGTCTATCATCTCAGATCAGGACAAAAAGTTCCTCAGTGCATTTTGGTCCAGTCTCTGGTCAATGCTGGACGCCAAACTCACTCAGTCCGCAACCTTCCATCCACAAACTGATGGCTAGACAAAGGTTGTCAGCAGGGTGATCGTACACATTCTACGAATGTAAAACTCAAAGCATCCACGCACATGGGATGAGAGCCTCACATATGTTCAACACAGCTATAATCAGGCTCTCCACAACTCTTTTCAAGTGGGCTTGGGATTCCAGCCACTATGTCCTATTGATGTGGCCATGACATTTGCAGCTACTCAGGCAGATTCGGCTCATGTCGAGTCTAAAATAGATAAAGGAAAAAATTTCATTGATAACATCCAACATATCTGCCAGCAGGTCCACAACATTCTGGAGAAATCAAATTCCAATTACAAGCAGTGACATGATCAACATCGTGTGCCACACAAGTTTCAGGTGGGCAACAAAGTCTGGTTGCATTTGCAAAAGGAACGCCTTTACGGAGCCTATCAGAAACTCAGACCACTCTGATATGATCCTTATGCCATTACCAAGGTTGTGGGAGACAATGCATTTGAGCTCAGCATTCCCCCATTCCTTGGCTCGCACCTAGTGTTCAATGTGGACCACCTTCGGAAATACTTTCCACCATTTCTAGACACATCCAAAATTGCAGAACAGCTCACACCAACAGAGTTAAATCCAAATTGCATGGAACAAGCTACAAATGATCGAATCATGGACACACTTTTTCTTTTAAGTTGAATTTTGAAACTACTAATAATATAGCTGAGTATGAAGCCTTAGCACTTGGACTAGAAACTACATGAAAACTCAACATTCAGAATCTATCGATTTTTGGCGACTCTGAACTAGTAATTAAATAAGTAGAAAATAAATGTCAAACTAAACATTCCCGATTGTGTGCCTACAAGAACCAAGTTTGGGACCTGAATGACAATTTCATCTCCTCTATAAATTTCACTACCGTCCCTAGGGAGAAAAATCAACTAGTCGATGCCCTTACAGTTACTGCAACCACCTTTCTTCCTCCTATTGGATCTAAATTAAAATTTGAAATTGAAGTCCTCTACCAACCTTCCATACCTGAAAATATTAAGCATTGTCAGGTATTCGAAGATGATCAAGAAATAAAAAGGTTTATCGAACTGATTGGTGAACTCTCAAAACAATGTATAGACGAAGACGAAGAAGTAGATCAAGTAAATTATAATACCGCACACCTAAAAACTAAAATTGGCAAACATGATGTTATTCAATTAAAAAATAATTATATCCGTAGAGGATTGATTCCCTTAGAGAATATTTTTTTATCAAAATGATGTTATTTCTAACCCAACATTAAAGCCTCCTAATCTAGAGGTAAAGCCAGTGAATATTGCTTGTGAAGGCGAGAACAAGAAAGTTAATTTATCCCGACTGTTACCCCCTGAAGTAAAAGAACAATACATTAAAATTATGTCCAAATACATTCATGTTTTCTCTTGGTCTTACGATAACCTCAAAGCATATGACCAGAGTATTATAGAACATCATATCCCTTTAAAGGAAGGAGTAAGACCTTTCTTGAAAAAACTAAGACATATCAACCCTCTCCTCCTCCCTCCTATTGAGAAGGAAATTAAAAGACTCCTGGATGCTAACATAATTTTTCCATTGTGTTATTCCAGCTGGATAGCCAATTTGGTCCCTGTTAGAAAAAAGAATGGTGAAATTGGGTTATACATATATTTCAGAAACCTTAATCGAGCCTCATTAAAAGACAATTATCCTCTGCCCAAGATGGATGCTATCCTTCAACGAGTGGTAGCAGCAACACGCATTTCCATGATGGATGAATTCTCTATGTATAACCAGATTGTTGTCCATAAGGATGATATGCATAAAATTTCTTTTACCACCCCCTGGGGAACATTCATGTATCGAAAAATGCCTTTTGGGTTAATGAATATCGGGGCCACATTCCAAAGGGTGATGGATATCACCTTCGCTAATGAGAAGGACCGCTTTGTAGTTATCTACCTAGATGATATGATTGCGTTCTCTCAAAGCAATGACCAACATATAAAGCATTTAGAGATAATTTTCATAAATGTCGAAGGTATGATCTGTCTTTAAATCCCAAAAAATCCTTTTTCTCCATATCTGAGGGTAATTTTCTAAGGCATATTGTGTCCCAACATGGAGTCAGGATTGATCTTAAGAGGGTACCGATGATCAATACAATTTTTATTCCTCCCACTAAGAAGGAGGTCCAATGCTTTTTAGGAAAGATTAATTTCTTACGAAGTTTTATCACAAATTTTCGAAGATTGTTAAAAACATAATTAGAATGCTCAAAAAGGGTAATGACATAAAATGGACTGAAGAATCGAAATATTCTTTTGAAAGAATTAATACGGCTATTATGGAAGCGAAATTCCATAGTAGTCTTGATTATAAAAAGGACTTTATTATCTTTCCCTTTGCCTCCGAACACACCATTGTTGTCATTCTGTTACAAAAGAATCAATAGGGGTATGAAAAGCATGTGGCCTTTTTCAAAAAATCCCTTCAACACGCAGAACTTAAATACAACATAAATGAGAAACAAGCCTATGCTTTGGTAAAGGCACTTAAGACATTCAGAGAATATATCTTACTAGCTAGGTCCATTGTTTACCTTCCACACCCTGCGATAAGGGATATTCTTTTGCAGCATGATACTAAAGGGAGAAGAGGAAAGTGGATAGCTAAAGTCCAGGAGTATGACTAAGAGCTGAATCCTATTAAAATCATGAATAGCCAAGGATTGGCTATGTTACTAACCAAAGCCAACTTCGATGCGTTAGGTATCAATCAATATACTCTCAAGACCTCGGCTAAAGCAACTGAAGAGCAGGAAGATAAGCAGTCGTGGTTGTTGCTACCTCTCCCAATCTCTACTATCGTTCACCCAGATTTTTCTTCGTCTGAACTATTCATCTAGACAATGGTCAATTTAATGTTGTATTATGTGTTCCAACCTTATCCTACAACCTTCTATCTGTATATAATATAACTCATTCAGGTGAAGGTAAAATCATTGAATTTTCTTGTGATGATGTTGTAATTAAGGACCTAAGAGATCCTAGACAAATTTTAGCTACTAACATTGATGATGATTCTACAAGGTTATATAAGTTTAACAACTTTGGGTCATCAACTCTTCCCTCGGTATTTGTTTCTCATAATGATGAAGTGAGCAAATTGTGGCATGAGCGATTTGGTCACTTGAACTATCGATCCCTTCAAAATATATGTAAAGAAAATATGGTTACATGTCTTCCTATGGTATCTTGCAAAGATGGAGTTTGTTCCAGATGTGTACTCAGAAAACATCATCGAGATAGTTTTGAAAAACGTACCTCTTGGCATGCCTGAACCCCTTTACAGCTTGTGCATAGTGATTTATGTGGTCCACTTCGAGTTGTTTCCTTCTCTGGCTACAAGTATTTCTTAACTTTCATTGATGATTCCTCCATACGCAATTGGGTATACTTCTTAAAACTCAAGAGTGAAGTATTTAACATGTTCTTTGCCTTTAAGGCCTTTGTTGAGAAACAATCTAGACATCAAGTTCTTAAGCTAAGATCTGATAATGGCGGAGAATATGCTAACAACAAATTCATCAACTTTTGCACTGAGCATGGAATTCAAATGCAACATATTGTTCCATATACTCCACAACAAAACGGTGTAACTGAAAGGAATAATCACACCTTAAAGAAAATGGCTAATTGTATGCTTCAATCTAAAGGAATTAGTCTTAATTTTTGGGCAGAACCAATTAAATGTGAAAATTACATAGTAAATCACACTCCTACTAAGGTTTTAAAGAATATCGCTCCAGAAAAAGCATGGAGCTCAATTAACCCAGATGTAAGTCACTTTCGTGTTTTTAGAAGTGAAGCATGGGCCCATATTCCCGATGAGAAACATAAAGCCTTAGAACCTAAGAGTGAAAAATGTATTTTTTTTGGATATTATGAAGATGTCAAAGGATATAGACTTCTTTCACCTAAATCCAAAATGTTATCATTAGAAGACATGTAAAGTTTGCTGAAAATATATCGGCCTACGAGCCTAGTTCGGCGGACGTGCCACCTCTCTCTATCCCTTCTACTTTTGAAAATATTTCTTCTTCAAATGATGATAGCGAGGATGACAATCCTCCCCTGCCTTCTCATGATCCTCCTTCAACTCCTCAGCTTCCAAAATGGGTTCGTGCTACTTGGGATGCAGCAGGTGATCCTACAAATGAATGACATACACGTTCTAAGTTCGATAGAGCCTCTTCTTTACTGGCTCAATCTTCAACAAATTATGATCCTAACACCTTTGCAAAAGCTTCAGGCCATCCATATTGGGACGCATCTATGAATGAAGAATATCATTCATGATTGGCAAATGATACATGGGATCTTGTTCCTCTTCCAAAGGGAAGAAAACTTGTTAGATGTGAATGGGTTTACAGAACCAAGTTTGGACCAAATGGAAAAGTTGATAAACATAAAGCTCGTCTTGTTGCTAAGGGATTTTCACAAGTTGAAGGCATTTGCTATACTAAAACCTTCTCCCCTGTTGCCAAAATGAACTTTATCTGCCATGTTCTTTCCGTTCTTGCCTCTTTCAAATGGGAAATCCATCAAATGGATGTTAAATTTGCCTTCTTGCATGGGGACTTGCATGAAGAAATCTATATGGAACAACCTCCTCGCTTTATACAAATAGACACCAACCTTGTATATTGGCTTAAGAAATCCCTTTACGGTCTTGTTGAAGCCTTGAAAATCGTTGCGACAACATGGAGGAAAACACCAGTCCAGACCTTGAAAGTAGCTCCTTTTCCATTTTGTATAGTGGCTCTGACTGGGGATAATGGGACCAATTTCCTAGAAAAGATTTGATAGTGATGGTGGGATGATATATGATGTAACAGGAAATGATAAAGCTAAGTGTAATCTAATCTAACTTCTAAACACATGCATATATCCTAATTTAATATTATTTAACTATAAGTATACCAAGGAATCAAATATGATATGCAATCTACAATGATGTCTTACGACAATTGGTAATAAAGATCACTCAACTACAACAAGAAATTAAATCATTTGATAATAATCGTTTTGGATAAATAGTAAGACAAAACGATTGAGAACAATATATCGCATATAAAATCGTTCATGTATTCAAAATGGAATCAAACTAACATCATACAGAAATGCAATAATGCTAAAACTATAATTCAGACTTTCATACATAAAACAATTGAAAGAAGAAGTATTGCTTAATACATAAATAAAACATTATCATGAGATAAAAGTACCATATATGATAAGTCTTGCTCATGTGCTTTAGCAATATTAACCCAATTTCAATCAATCCAACACATTTTAAGAGTACAAAAGTGAATTTCAGTGGAGCATGCTAGATATTTAAAAGAAAATAGATCATGTTCCATTCATTTCATCAAAACCTCCTCAAAAATACGGAAGTGCAATATTTTGAAAAGTGTTTTTGATAATAATAAAAAAATTGGACCCCTCTCTAAATGCATGAGAGGGGTTTAAATACTAAACTATATGTCTTTAAATAGATTATTACAAAAATAGTTGAGGATGTTTCAAACAACCTTCCTTAGAATATGCAAAAATGAAAATAAAAGAAAAATAAACTAATGACTAACTCCTTTGAACTTGATCTCTAAGGTCACAAATATCAGTCATGGGCTTGAGCTGAGGTGGTTGGTTGATCGCAAATTTTAACTACCCAGCAAATATGGTATCTGTCAATGTTGGAATCATCTTTTGTGTAGAGGTTGTTAAACATCTTAGAGTCATCCACTAGCTGTGTGGTTTTACTAGAAATTGCCAGTATGCTTCCCAATTCAACCTGTTTAACTATTTGATTGCCTCCTCCTTTTCATGCGCCACTTGTTGCCACTGCTACTCTACTTGTTTGGCATTCAAAAGAAAATATGGTACACACTCATTGACAAGATTGGCGCCATGAAGATTTTCGTTAATGGCTTTTATTATGTTGTTTGTTGTTGTTGCTATTATCATTGTTGCCCTTTCTGCCTATTTCAACCAAGAATCCCAATCCGTGAACATAATATCTTTATGAGACTCTTCCAGCTTTGGTAGGTCAGCCTTTCTGCCATCCTCTGATTCTTGCCAAGTGATAAATTCGGAAACCCTTTTGTGGATTTCCTCATACTCAAACCTTATATCAATAATTTGGTTTGTTAATTTATCACTAGTCTCGCAATAAGGATTTATCTGCGAGATTTTCTAGCAAAATACTTCTTTTTGTTGCATTAGTAAGGAATTGAGGCTGAGTGCTTCTTTGATGAATTAATTGATTTGCGGATTGTCTTTAAGTTTATCTATCATGGCTTGTATATGTAAATCCTTTTCTGCTAAGCTGGCTTGATGTTGTATTCTCATTTGTTCGAATTCATTTTGGAGCTGGGCTACTTGTAATTCTGCTTGTTGATTAGATTTTTCTTGGGCTAATTGTTGTTCTAGCAGTAGAATTCCCTGTTCCTTTTCCTTGAGCAACATTTGGATCTCTGTCGCCTTGTCAATAGTTGTTGTGGCATAGGCTCCTGCGAGTTGCGACAGCTTTGTGAGATTCTCAGATGGGTCGATAGGCGAGTCCTTCCATACGATGTCCATGGTTCATTTTCCGGAGTCGCAGCAGCCACATCGTCCAGTTTTCTTTTCTTCATTTGTCTCTTGACTATAGCTTTGTGGGTAGGACTATAGAATACATCTAGCGGAATTATTTCCTCAATTCTTAAAACAATTTCTGAAGTAGGAGTAGCAGGAATGAGTTCAACAGCCTGAGTGCATGTAGCTCCTTCCCCTGTTGTTTCTAGATTTGACTTATGTTGGGCTTGATTGGAAGTTTGCATTCCAAATGTTTGCTCAGGGTTTGTATCTGTGTGGAGCTTTCTGTTTAATTGTTCCCATTCTTGTTCGAGGTCAATAATTGGAATTTTACCTGACTGAGTTGAAGTAGAGGCAACCTCTGCTTGTTTCTTTGCTAAGGCTTGCTCGAGTGTCTCCTTTGTAGCTCCAGCTATGTCTTTTTCAGACTCTTTATTTGTGTTTCCTCCCCCATTTTGAGACTGTGGCTCTGAGTGATCTGACTCATGCGTAGATCTCTCTTGGGTTTCTTCTTCAAAGTTTTCTTTGGAGCTACCCTCCAACCTTATGTTGGGAGTTGGCTCCCTTATTGGTTCAATCTGTAGTAGGTCCAATGGGACCTTTAATAATCTCTTTTCTTGTATGCATGAAAAGCCTTAACATATTCTAGGGTCAAAAGTATTGATGCTATATGCAAAACTTGTGAAAAAAATTCTGCCTGTAGGAAGAAGTCATCAAAGGCGTCCTCTTCGTGGTTGAATTGTTTTACTTTTACCATAGTAGTAAATTCTTTAACAGTGCCATTTGGGTCGTACTGCCTTCCTGGAACTGTAGCTAATTTCAGAGACTTAATAATCTCTGCTTCTTTTAATGCATGTCCATAATCGTGTAGTGCAAAAGCACCACATTGTAATGGGAATGTAGGCCAAATGGCCTTCTTTTGCTCTTTCATTCCTCTGCTTAATCCGCCTTCCCCTGTTGTTTGGTAGGCTATTTCTTTGGCCACTAGTTTTTCGGAGACATAATATGGGAGGACATGCAGTGAAGCAATGCTCCCAAAAACTCTAATGCAAGTGAATGTTTCTTCCCTAAACCATCTGCCTACTGGCAAGATATCTACTTCGGCCTCTTTAGAAAACTTAGGGGCGATTCTGTCATACACTTCTCTATGAATGGGTAGCATAACACCTTGACATATTTTATAAAAATGGGGCTAGAATTGAGATTCCCACAAAATTTTATGGTATATATGGATGGGAAGCGGGTTGTGTACAATCCACTTCCATCCCGTATTGGGAAATTGAGAAGAAAAACAGATTGCATCCATAACAAAAGCACTCATGAAGAAAGGGGGAAAAATACTTAAAGAATAACTTCTTTTCCTTCTATATTCTATAATGTCCTTTGGCAAAGATAAAATTTGGGCCCAGTTCATGATTTTTGCATTCATTGTTGCATCTATTAACGGGATCCATTCCATGGAAAAAATGGTACTATCGGGTCTACCAAATAAGCTACATATAAGTGCTACTGCTAAACTATGAGGGGGAGAAATGGATGTCGTTTAGTACATACCATTTTTATCCCATTTGAGCTTGCCTTCGCTTGATTTCTAGGTCTACGTGACGTCTGATGGGTCCTCATTTTCTTTAGCCAATTCCTCAAGGAACTGTTTGTTGTAGAGCTTCTGCGGCTCATGTAACTGGTACATTAGTCGAGGTTTTCCACTAAGAAAGACCCCATGACCACTTACTTGTGATTCTTGAAGGTTCTATCTCTTATCTCTACCTCGTCAATTAGCCATTTAACCATATCTGTGTATGGTATTAGTTTTGGTCTCGCAGTTATTCGGTGCAGGAATAAACATATCGTTTCAAAATAGGAGGCGTCAGATGACTCTTGAGCATCTGTCATGGCCTTTGTTACCAATGGCCTGGGCTTCTCTTCTTCTAACAAGTTGTACATGGCCTCCCATGTCGAACTTCATCCATCCTAGTTGCATGTGGTATCAAAGAAAAGCGACACCATTTCTGATTTCTCAGATGCAATTCCCTTTCCCTTCTTCGCCATTGTTTCTAACGATGTTCTTTGCGGAGCTTTCCTGAAATGGAGCAAAATGGAAGTTATCGGATAAACACAAGTGAGAATGATAGTGAGAATAAATGATACAGTTAACCTCAAAAAAGTGACAAGATAGGAGCTTTTATTCAAAACGCAGATGAAAAGATATCATATCACGTCGAGCCGCTCTTTAACATAAATGCAATTAAGCTCATTAAATAGCCACTAAGGCTTCTTATCATTTCCTTTATTACTCATTAAACTACCGCATCACAAATGGAAAGGAAAAACTTGAAGGTGGCGAGTTCGAACTGCGAGAATTCTGATTTTACGATTGCGATAAGATTATCACAACATCACAAATCGCACTTCACAATTTTGGTTATGCACCTTCCTAGAGTTTTTAATATTCTGCGGGATGCGATATGTGAGATAAGCAGCATAATCTTTATTGTTTAGAGCGTAGATTTCCCAAATGAGTAATTATTTCATAAAGTGGCTTTTCACTACATGTCGGACTTAACTTACAATTTATAACATTTGCTTCTATAGGGTCCGGGTTTTATCTCACTTCGCAAGCTCACGCGATTCATAAGACTGGACTTCTAAGTAAATTGACATGATGCGCTAAGGTTGACTCGTTCTATCGTAATATCGCATCTCGCATGTTACGACATTCTTGCGAGTTACATCCTTTGTGAATGTCGATATTCGATTGCGATAAGCACTTCATTTATAGGAAATTCCTTAAGTCTTAGATTTGAATGAAAAGCCTAATGATGTCTAAGTTAAATGTGGTGATTCATTCTATCGCATGTCGTGGATTTTGTTTGTTAATTAACTCTTCAACGCCCTTGGTCCAACGGTATGCGAAAAGGCGAGAATTGCTAGTCTTAGAGGGTTTTGACTAGATATCTTGATTTATTTCTAAAAGTCCAAAAGAAAGCACCTAAGTACTAAATTTTTCTTAGAGGGTTTTTTATGAAGTGTCCCCATTTATTAATTAATATATTAACCATTAGACTAATAAATGGTGGGGTTATTGAGTAGCACAATAGGTCTCAAGCAAGCCCCTCGGGCTTGGTATGCCAAAATGGATAGCTTTCATTTAGATACTGGTTTTTCTAGGTGTCATTCTGACAATATTGTCTACATCAAGAAAGTGGGTAAGTCTCGTATCATTCTTGTTCTTTATGTTGATGATCTTATCCTTACTCGTAGTGATCCCAACCTTATAAACCATGTCAAATCTAGCCTTAAAAAGTAGTTTGAAATGACAGAATTAGGACACTTGCATTATTTTCTTGGTCTTCAAGTCTTGCAATCCAAGGAAGGTATTTCCCTTTCCTAATCCAAGTATGCATGTGATCTTCTACGCCACTTTCACATGGAAGACTGTAAGCCAACCCCTTCTCCCTTTCAATCTGGAGCCAAACTTTCAGCCACTTGTACTTCCCCTAAAGTTGATGCTACCTTATACCGTCAGCTTGTAGGAAAAATTTTGTATCTGACCCATACCCATCCTGACCTTTCCTTTGTCGTTGGCCTTATTGCTCGGTTTATACAAAACCCACATGAAATTCATTGGAAGGTAGCTAAAAGAATACTCCATTATGTTTGAGGTACAGTTCAGTTTGGGATTTGTTACAGTGCAGAAGCATCTCCTCTATTGGTTGGTTTCACTTATTCAAATTGGGTTGGTGACCCTGATGATCAGAAGTCTACTGTAGGTTATGTCTTCACTCTTGGTTCTAGACCTATTACATGGGCTTGCAAGAAACAAAGTGTCGTTTCTCTTTATTCAGAAGAAGTAGAGTATCATGGCATCGTAGAAGCTAGTAAGGAAGCCATGTGGTTTCGTTAGATCCTGTCAGAGTTTGGATTTCAACAACAACATCCAACTACACTTTGGTGTGATAATCAAAGTGCCATTCATATATGCAAATATCTAGTCCAACATCAGCGTGGCAAACACATTGAACTACACATGCACTTCATCAGAAATCTCATTCATGACCACGTTCTTGAAGTGAAATATTGTTCAACCGATGATCAAGTTGCAAACATCTTTACAAAAGCTCTCACGGAAGCGAAGTTTACTAAACTTCGATTTATGGTTGGAGTTCAAGAAGTTGTCACTAAGGGGGGACAAGCTCTAATGCTTCCTTCCTTCACCTATTGTGTCATATTTTTACATCCTTCACTCTTATCCCAAGTTGTTCTTAAGGGGGGTTGTTAGGATATTCTGCCACATAGGAAATGTTAAGTATAACTTGGTCTAGTGTAGAGTTAGGTAAAGTGTGTTTCTTTACTATGCACTTTTGTAACTTACAATCTGATGGTCACGATATGTTCTAGACATGAAGTGATCCAACAGATCATTATCTCCTCGGTATTACCGACACTTGATCCGTGGCTTAACACCTGATTGGTCCACGATCTCTATTTAAAGAGCATGGAGGGTCATTTATAAGGTGACCATTCATGAGAGAAGCTTATGTAAATTTTCTTTCTTTTATTAATAAATTCCCTGAAGTGGTCGTGTTGGCTCAAGCCGTCGACTATTGCCCTCTTTGAGGGTTTTAACCACGTCAAGAACACTAGTGTATTGATCTGTGACATGTTTGTGCACGGTGTCCTTTGGTGTTTTATCTAAGGAACTTACCCTGTAAATTCCTACAACTAAAATACGAGAGAAACTCATTTTCTTCAATCTGATAAAACTCTCTATTTTTATCAATATGCCATTACCATTCTTTAAAGAACAAGCACGCTCTTAAGAATAACTCATACTCATTTTATATTTTAACAAGTTGATATATCTAGTAAGCCGAGAGATTAAGATACATAATCCACTAAACCATCAAAATTTGAGTCTAGAGCTCCATCATCTTCATAATTTATACAAAATTAATATCATAACGTAGTTTCTTAAGAGTTTTTTAGTGTCTCATAAGGCAATTTATCCATTAAAAACCTAGATGACACCCTTCCCGAAGTTATCAGAATCTGCGGGAGGTGTGCTCCCAACAGCCTCCCATGTGCATACATCCTGGATGGTGTTGTAAATCCCAGGAAGAAGGGACAGTTTATCTTTAATTCGAGTCACTATCTCATCCATCTCTATTAGTGGACATAATAACCTGTCTAATTTCTCATGGAGTGTCTCACGCCTTCCCCTGCTTCCTCCTACAACACCAACCATCGCAGAATAAACCCAGATTATCGCAAATAGCCCTGTATAATGACCTATGCTTAAGGCGACGGTTCTGTTATATTTCCCCTAATTAGCTTGTATCATTCCTACATTAATTTATCTCTTTTAAACATCGCATCTCCAAAATCTCATTCGTGCCACGCCCATACAAAGTTAGCGGTAGTACGAAGCTATCCCATCAGAAAGCTCCCCGTTATCATTCCTCTTATATTCCATAACCAAACACCTAGGCACATGGTCTTCGTTCTTGATTCTCCCCACGGGATAACCATCCCCAAATGGAGCCAATGTTATACACTGCATTTTCCCCATTCCAAACCATCTAAGGCATAATAATGAACTTAGCTTAAATCACCTTTAAATTTGAGGTGACCGGGACAAATGGTATCATGTTCGTAGAGGTGGTCGTTTGATCTACTCCCTTTCGAAATCAACGATGGGAAATAGTCCTTCGGTCCGGATGATACTATAGTTTTAGTATTGTGTTAAATCCCCAATGGACGTAAGCTTCAGTCATTATCCATATCCTTAACCATTAAATTTAAGATCAATGTCTCGATCCATTCTATCGCATCTAAACATGTGTGGAGGTTACGAGCGGGATTTCTGCCTAATGGATTGCAACCATTAAAACCAAATTGATCTAATGGCTCTTGATTCACATCGTGTTGAAAAATGTGCGGAAGACCATATATCTCGTGGACCCGATATGATCTAAATCGTCTGATGTGTCGACCATCAACAGTTGTTGAGTTCATACATGCTCGAAGTTTAACCATCTACTATCACCCATCTTCATGATCGCCGAGTCTGTCAATTATTGCTCAACAGGTGTTACACAACATTAATTAACCTCATAACCCCATTTAATCTTAATACCGCGAACCTGCCATGATTCATTTACTTTTTCCTGCATTTCTACATGTCATTCGAAGAGCCCGTCAATGGTGGAAGTTAAAATTTGAGCAAGCTCAGCATCTAGAGTTTGCTTTCATTAAATCGGTAAGTCCCCTTTTGCTTGTTCAACTTTCACCATACTGGTAATTTAGTGACATAAGTTTATAATGTCTAATTCATCAGTTAAATAAGCTCTAGTTAATGAACTAGCTAGGGTCCATGACACTAAGGTTTGTTTGACAGATGTTCTTACACTTAAAATAACCTTAACCCCTTCCTCAAGTGTATCAGATGATGATTTTTGCCTAATAGAATCTGGAACCCTATATGCCACGCATCCTTCCATCCATTTTGACATCGAATCCATTTTGTTGCTTGTTCTACACTATGAGCTCGAACAACAAGCTATTTTCTCTCAGTCCACCAACAAAGTTTTCCTGAAAATAAATGAAGAGATAATTTCCAAAATGCTCGGCATTCCTACCCAAGGAATCAATATAACCGAAAAAAGGTTAGACAAGTAATTTATCACTTTTTCCAATGGTGATAAATTAGAATTTTCTAAAAATTTTCTCGTAAGCCTAGATCCAAAATTATAGTTACAATTTCCCATACCGACCCTATCACTTAAACCCTTTTATCAGGCATTGACCTCTCTTTTTGCTATTATTTTTGGGTTAGCAGATGACAAAAAAATGGACGAGTTTGTATTCTTAACTAGACTCATCACTCTTCAACTAGATCTCTAGGTGATTAATTTTCCCAAATATCTAACCTGAGCCATCACGATTGACCTGTCTATTGTTATTCCATTTAGCTCATGTCTCCATTGCAAGTATTTAATCCATTTAGTCTTGTTCAATTACCCGTCTTCGTTTTGTCCACCAAGCTCCTTTTGAGTGTTCCAGACGTAAATGATAAAGAAAAGGAAGTTTACAGATGGACAGATGTAATATATCCACAGCGTCTTCCTCATTCGTATGCTAAATATAAAGATGTCTTCACATATCCTTTGAAAGTGAAATTGAAAGAAGCAAAGGTAGATAGAATTTCATAAGAACAGAGATGAACAGTAAGGCTTAATGAAGAACAAATAATAGGGAGTTGGTTCTTATACCCTAACTTCACCATAATTCATCTATATGGTTTTGAGAAGCAGACCTTTCAATTACCAAAGTATGTTTCGCCCTTTTTGCATGCTTTTGAAGTTCTTAGACAAAAGATTGTTGTGAATGAATTGCATTTCGTTTCCAAGAAAAGGGGATCATTATTTAGTTATCCATATGTTATTTCACCCCTAATTGCTAAAAATAAGAATGTTATAGATACCCCGGAAAGGAAAATGGTATTATTTGGACTATTGTAGGACAATATGTGGCATTATAATCCTTTGGGAATCATCTCGAGATTGAAGAAACAAGCAGGACTATCAGCCTATATTCATGAAAATAAGCTTTAAGTGTGGTGAATGTTCTATTGCCCATGGATGATACCAAAGGAACAGTGTTACCTACACCTATAGAGTACAAAGGAACAACTCACATTTTTCCAAGATGTACAAAAATGCAGATGCAGGAAATTGATACAGAATTATCAACCCCTGCATCTTCAGCCTCCACAACAAAAATAAAGTTGGAGATTTTAGCCCCATATGAGGTATCATGGTGGGTAAAGGCAAAAGAATATGATATTGATACCGATACATTTGAGCAGGAGATCGATCAATTGGGAAAATAAATCCAACAAGTTATTTATGACATGAGGCCTAGAGATTTAGGCGCGCAATCCCTTAACATTGAATACAGCGTCACTGAAGGGAAACATATGATGACTATCGGTACAAAGTTAGCTTTATTATCTGAATAATCTCAGTAATCATAGGTTCTAGCACTTAAAGACATAATTCTTATGGGTGGACCCCTATTTATCAGATAAAATCAACAAGTGTTGGGAGCTCGAACTTCTTCCTTGGTTATTAATTTGGGGATAGTATCGGATATGGATGTTATCAACCTACATCGACAGGCATGGAAAATTGTGGCTAGAATATTGTGTGACTCAATGACAGGAAATAGGAAAATGAAAGCAATTTCTGAAAAGGACTTTGACCAACTACATATAGCACAAGTTTCCCTAAGGAACAAGACGAACCAAATTAAAGAATTAGAAGATGTACTAATTCAGTAGTCTAGAGAGTGTAAAGACACTGGGCCAATTAAAAAGTTGTTGGAGGAAAAAGAAAAGGAAATCAAAGGCCTATAAGTTATTCTGAAAATACTAGATCATGACCCTCATGTTTTGATCCAAGTGTTTAAAATAAAGGAAGAAGTCAAGACCCGCCTGCAAGAGATGGAGACATATTTGTGGCTCAAAGAAGAATAATTTCAAGAGACACTTAGGCAAATGGAAGCTTTGAAAGCGTAATCTCGTGAAAAGGACAAGTACCACCTCAAGCTCCTGGCAGATTACAAAGTTAAAATTGATTAAGCCTTCAACTTTGCACAGGCATCTGAAGCTAAAGATTCAAATCTTCTACATATTAAGATAACCTAATTAGAGAAAGAACTACAAGTGGCCAAGTCAGAGAAGAAAAGAGCTGAGCGTAGCGGGGAAAAAAAAATACGAGAATGAACAAATTCAAAGCACTCTTAAAGAAAGAAATGATGAGATTAAGACTCTATAGGAGGTAATTAAATTCACCCTCACAGGAAATCAGGTTCTAATACAAGCTAAAGAAGATATCTGGAGGGAAATCCACTAGAAAATTTCAATATTCAGAGCTTATGTGGAAATCCTCTCGAACTTTGAGAAGGGCATTATTAAAAGTGCCAATCTAGAAGCGAAAATCCCATCTACAACACTAGATGATAGGTTGAAGGATGTGGATTCATTCATCAATCTCATCAACACTTTAGAAGATCAAACATTAGGAGTATTGGGTTTTCCTCCTAGGGATCAATGCATTTTCTCTCTTTGTATGTTAAAAGGAAAGTGTGTTGTGATGCAGATTATGTGGGAAGAATTTGAAACGACCTCTAAGGAAATAGATAGTTTTAGAGTTGACTGGAACTATCTCGAAAGGTTTGGAGTGCCCTAATTTTGGGGAAAGGATAATTGGGTAATATCTTAGGAAGAACTTTGTGACAGATTAAGGAATAGAGAGCAAGATCTCAGTTGCTTAGCCATGGAGGGTGAAGAAGAATTTTCACCAGCTATAGTTGTAAATTCTCTTTGCAAAGACTTTACCATTCTGGACGGAATTTAAAAAGTGATACAAAACCTTCCTACAGCTTGATACCATATTAGATCTAGATTGGTTGTAGTCATAATGAAATATAAAAATGTACCTTAGTTACAGACTACAGAATTGGATAAAATGGCTAAGGTTAGAAACCAGTTGAAATGAAATCGCGTTATGGAACATGCTTCTTCAACGACTCAAGAAGTCTAGACGGTTCCACCGATGCAATCTATTCGTAGAGCATCCAGAGGATTGGAGCGAGATTCCCTTAATCACCACTCAAGCACTGAAAATCAAGATGCATGGAACCCATAGTGTTTCCCCTACGGGCACGTTGAAGAAAATAAAAAATTTGAAGCCACAGAGGCATCATAATGTTTAAACATTTTATTTTATGATTTGTTTTAGTTTAATTTGAATTTGTTATATTTTAAGATGGTTACTCGAACAATTACTTATCAGATTAACTATTTAAGACCAATTTTTGCCATGAAGGGGGGGTGGTTGACAAAAGATAAATTTTGATTTTGAGAAATCTGCTTGAACATGTTACAAAGTATTTTATAACATCACTGAAGCTACTCTACATTTTTTTATGAGCCTTATCGTGTATGTTTGTTCATGTATGACAATTGGAGGACTATATCTAGGATTTTCTCCCGTTTAGTAATTATTTGTTTAGTCTTTTATGTTTTGATATTCATATTATCGATCTGAATGGCTGGATGATGAATGTTTGGTTGATGCTAATTCTAGAAGCCTATCTCTAAATTTAACGACAATCTTTGTCTTATCCCTATGATTTTTACGTTTTTTATGTTTCGTAATTTGTTTATGCGTGATATTAGTTACTTTCAAGATTTTATTGATTTCTCCTTCATCTTTACAACTCTTGAGTTTCAATATTTATTATTGAATTCAGCTATCTTTAGATAATTAAATTGATAAATTGAAGAACATTTATACGTGTTACAATGATCTTGTGTTATCTTTGAACTAGTTTGATATCTAGCATATTTATATGTGTTTTTGTTTTGTTTCCTTTTTTACTTTTTATAACCTTGTTTTAAACTTTAGTTTATAAGGTTCACCACTTTTGCGTGGGTTGCAGCTTTGAGTGATTGTTTTTGGATATAACTCCTTTTGTAATTCCATGAAATTACTACAACGAAGAAATTACTCTCATTTGACCTTATTATATTTTCCTTATTGAAAATCATACAATTATTGTCAGTGTTAGCCCCTGTGGTGCATTGGTGGTCAACCTATAGCACCTAGAGCGGGAGGGCTTTTTAATCCTCAGTGAATGCATATACGAGTCGTTCATATGTGGGGACGATTTGAGCATTAACACCTATCATGCGCTAAAGCATTATTTTACAAACTTTGTTGATCTCTTTGACTTACCCATTCCCCTGTGGGTAGTAGGGAGTTGAGATCTCATGGTGAAGGCCCAACTTGGCAGTTATACATTATGTGATTACAGAAATGCTTCCCATGGTCTATAACTATAAATTTTTGTACACCAAACCTTGCAATGACATCATTGAAGAGAAAGAGGAGTTATTTTTCTAGTGTTATTATATGTAGGCATCGCCACAACCCACTTGGTAAAATAGTCTACCGCCACAATGATGTAACCATTCCCCCTAGCCGAGTGAGGGTTACATGTCATAAATTCAATGCCCCATTTCGTGAAAGGTCCAACATGTAAAGGAGCTAGTGGAGCACGAGTTTTATGATCATATACATGGCAAGCATGACACTTTTGGACCACGATGATACAATCGCGAAACATAATAGGCCAAAAGTAGCCAATACACAAAATAATTTATGCGGTAGAATAGCCAGACATATGTCCACCACATGCCCAAGCATGGCATTCGCTTAGATATTTCTCGGCCTCCACATGAGTGAGACACCATTGAAAAATTGTATCGATACTGAACCAAATGGATCCTAAAACTCTCTAAGTCTTCATATAATTAAAAACTATCGCAGAAGAAGAACTCTTAGAAATAGTGGATAACACTATCGGGAGTGAAAAACATGAAGAAAAAGTGGAAAAACAGAGCATCGGTGGTTTAAAACTACTTTGCACAAGAGCCGTCGGATCTGGTCGATCAACGGTCCAGATCCGATCTGCATATCACAATCGGCAGAGGCTATCAGAGGCTACCACAGACTTAATGTGACAGCGATCAGTGTGGTCAACAAGGACCGTCGATCAAGCGCGTAGATCGATGGCCCAAGTTGAATCACAATATCACATCAGCAAACCACAGGGGAGCGCTCATAAATGCCCCGAGGTCTATGCGATATGCGATTGCGATCAATCGCATTGCAATATCGCATCAGAGCAACACAAAGGAGCGGGGCCAATACATGCGACTACAATAGCTGGACCCGACAGGATTATAAATGGAAGCATATATATTTTGAGTTCTGAAAAACAGGTTTTTCCTTTATATTTCGCGCTTTTTGTTAAATAAACGAAATACAAAGAACAAAGCGCCAATACGATGAAAACGGACTCGACAGGATTATGGGTGAAATTTGATAATATTTCAAGTTCGGTAAAAGGGATTTTTCAATGTAAATTGCATTTTCATTAAATGAACGAAAAACCAAAGAAAACACGAATAAATCGATAAACCGGACCCGAAAGGGTTTATACATGCAGGTATATATGTTTTGAGATATGAAACAAGCAGGATTTCAGGCGGGTCATAGGTGATAAGTGGTTTTGGCCGGGCTTCGCCCTAGCCCATACACTGGTTTCCATGTGTCCAAGCGCTGGAGAGAGAAAACCACCCTTTTTGGGCGGTTAACTCCCGTACGCATGAGACGCTCGAATGAACCTCAGTCGTTGGATCTAGATCTCTCAGATCAACGGTGGAGATGCGATAAGCAGTATAAAGGTGGACCCGATAGGAGTTATAAGGCAGAATTTATAATAATTCAAATCCGATAAGTGGCAGTTTGGCAAATTTTCATATCTTTTAGTGTATTTCTCTGTGTGAACAGAGAACACTATTTTTGGGGATTTCAAAGGCCCAATGGTCCATACTGTTACAGAACAAGTGGCCACCATCCCTGAAGGCATTTAACAATGATTGCTAACGCTCAGAGGGGGATCTGAGCGGACAAAGGTCGGGGATCTAGAGAGCCCGAGAAGGAGAAATGAACAGACAGCGTCGATTGGATTTAAAGCCACATAAGATAGAAGATAGAAGCAGGCAGTGCCGAAATAGAGAGAAGACAGAGACAGAGAGTGATAGAAAGAGTCTTTGTACTCAAAGAGGCTTGAGGAATTCAAGAAAAACTCCTGCTTTTGATATGTTGTGTTAAGATTCAATTTGAGCTCACACTTTGTAAAACTTTACTCTTAAAGACATAATAGAGAGGTCACCACTGAAGGTTGGACTAGGAGATGTAGCCCAGGAGTTTTGGGTGAACTCTATATTAAATTTGTTGTGTTTATGTGTGTCTGTCTATTATGTTCTTTAACTGCTTCATTGTCTATGTATTTTGCAATCTTATTGATCCATTGCACAAAGTAACATAGGCAAATCCATTGACATGAGTCTGTGATACCTTAATAATTGTCTAAGATCTCATTATTAGACCAGATACCACGACGAAAAAGGGTGTCACCAATTATTATATAATTTTTGGCCTAGTATCAAATACATCATTGGTCAGAGCGAGAGGTATTGGGCAGAAAATTCTGGGTTTGGAGATATATGACGATGTCTCCTTGCCATGGGTCAAATGAATCTATCAGGAATAACGAATCATTTGGAGTAGAATCGTCAGATGTCGCTTCAGTTTCAGAAGTGGGAAGGTTGCAGATTAGTTCAACAAAGACTAAAGATTTCTTGGATTTGGATTTGAAGAACTCCAAATCGAACTCCTGGAGGATGAAAATCCATTTGGAATACTTGCCCCCCCAATAACTATCGTGAAAAGATGTACGTCATGGGGTTTCATTCAGAAACAACCATAGTCTTGCGAAGCAAGATATAATGGTGAAACCTTTGGACAACTTGGATAACCACTAAAGATAACTTTTCGACATGAGTGTATTTGATCTCGACATAATTTAAGTTCCAACTTAAATGATAAATCGGGTGTTCATCCCCTACATTGTCCTCTTGGACCAATACCATAGCGATGGTATTAACTGCAGTGGCGAGGTACAAGAAATAATCGCGTTGATAATATAAGGGATACAACAATGATGCCCAAACCATAAAATATTTAAAAGCATCAAACGCCTTTTGGGAAGTGTTATCCCAATGAAAGGGAACGGATTTCTTCAACAATTAAGTAAATCCTTTGGTCAATTTGGCATAATTGGGAACAAAACTCCATAGAGAGATAAACTTCCCTTGGATTCATTCTAGCTGAACATGAGAGGAAGGAGCAAGCAAATCTAGGAGCGCTTGGACTTTAAATGGATCAATACGAATTCCTTGGTTCAACACAACGAAGCCGATAAGTCATTCGGATTGCACACAAAAGACGCACTTGTGTGGATTTAGTCTGATGTTATAATGTCAACAACATAGAAATATAGCCTTGAGATGTTGAAAAATGTGCAACAAGAAATGATAAATTTAGAATGTGCTAAAAATAGACATGCTAAAATAACAAGTCTAAAAATAGTAGTTTGGCCAGTGAGGTCATTGGCCACATTGGGTGAGAGGTGAAATCGCTAAAAATAGGAAGTTCTAAAAATAGCATTTTTGGGTCCCTTCCTATTTATAGCAATCCCTAGTCTATCTATAGGAAGTAAAATTAATTTTGGTCTTAACAACAGTTGGAAATATTAATTAATTAATTCAGGTGAGTTAATTAGCTAAGGAAATTCGAATTTGAAGTCTTTGTGAGCATGCACATGAGTTGTTCCACTAATTGAGGAATTTATCCTTAATTTCCTCCACTGATTGAGGGAATAAGTATGAGTTCTATAATGAGAGAATCAATTGACTTAGTTCTAACTTGTCAAGTCCAGTTAGATTATTTTAACAAGTTGTTAAAATAATAAAATATAGTTTGTTAATGCTTGCATGCATGTGACAACTATTATTTTAGATAACTGAGGACTCACTCATGGATACTGTTTCATGTCAGTTCTGTCAGAGACCCAATTGAGATCAGATGTGGGATAGTGTACTATCAGATGCTTGGATATTTCTAGTAAGTATTCCTTGCATGGATAAAGATCTATTATAGGAGATTGGAGGACTTGTGGCCTATATATTGAGGCCTAGATAGTCCATGATTTTCATCTTCTGATTGAAGATCATCAGAGTACAGAGAGAACAGGATAGCTTGAGAGCTGATTGTTTTTGTATTGTGAAGAGGATTTCCACTTGATTGATAATACATGATTGGGGTTTTATGCTGGTGCTTTCCCCTGGATATATCTTGTGTTGTGTGATTATTTCTCTCGATCAGTTATGTATGTTTCTACTTGATGTTGCTCATGAATTCGATTATGCTTCCACTTAATGTTTTGTAGAAGTAGAACAAGTATTATGCTTTAGGACATTGCATATATCAGTTTGTTCTATAGGTGAATTTTCTACATGGTATTAGAGCTAGCTGATTTGTAGAAAAAGTTCTACATGGTATCAAAGCTAGCTGATTTGTAGGAAAAATTCTACATGGTATCAGAGCACAGGTGATCAAGCAAGAACAATATGCTAGCAGGAGGAATTCAAAGTTTCTTATTCTTGATATAGATCTCAAGTTCTTATCACGTCTATTTCATCGATGGCATTCAATGGTTTGAGGCTTGAGTATGCCCTTGATGGCAGCTTAAACTATATAGCTTGGAAGGATCGCATGGAGGGAATTTTGGAAGATAATGGCCTTAATGATTTCATTGATCAAGAAATTCCCAAGCCTACTAACAAGATTGAGCAGGTGGAATGGAGGAAGTGTGTGGCTAGAGCTAGGAGAATTCTCTTGGAGGAAGTGTGAGATCACATTGTCTCAAGCCTCCATGGGAAGGAGACTCCACATGTAATGTGGAAAACATTGAAAGATTTATATCAGAATAGCAATGATTAGAGGAAGCTGGCACTGAAGGACACACTTTGAAAGATCAAGTGTGAAAGGGATGAGACGATCTCTATGTATCTGACCAAGCTCATCACATGCAGGGATGAGCTTGCAAGTGTAGGGGTTGTGACATCGGATGAGGATATGGTGAGTCTAGCACTCCTTGGCCTTCCTAAGAGCTGGCATAGCTACTAGGACTCGGTAAATGGAAGGGAGAAACTGCCAGATTGGGAACGACTATGGTCAGATTTGATGCAGGAGGAGATCAAATGGAGCACCAGAGACAGTTCTTCATCCATGCATGATGAGGAGAACTGTGCCTTAGCGAGTAAGGCAAAAAAGGGGAAGGAGAAGGTTTCTCTTTCCAAATCCAGTTCTTCCAATGATGGGAAGAAGGTTGACAAATCGGAAGTGCGATGCTTTTGTTGTCATGAGGTGGGCCATTATGCTGCAAATTGTCCACAGAGGAAATCCAAGAAGGGATCCGGGGAAGGATCTGAAGGTGAGGTACTTGCTTCACAGTTTGAGTTGGATTTCACACTCTTCGCATGCATGGTTTCATCCATGCTGGGAAGTGGTTGGTTTCTTGACAATGGAGCTTCCTTCCACATGACCGGCGACAAGAGTTTGTTCAGTACTTTGGAGGAGAAAGATCTCTAGATACTCATAGTGATGCGTAATGATGAGAAGTATAGTGTCTCAGGTGTAGGCACGGTTATTTTCAGAGGGAGCATGGAGCTCGCCTTACCTTGACCGATGTCAAGTATGTACCAGGACTGAAGAGAAACTTGGTGTCGATTGCGATGCTGGAAGACAGAGGCTATGATGTTGTAATATCCCTTTCCAGGAATATTCCTCAAACCCCAGCAAAACCCCAACTAGAAAAACGCACAAGTGGTATAGTAGTCGGGAAACTCATAGAGATAAAATAACAGTAGTGCAACAAACAATAATGTATACATGAAATATAACAGATACTCAAGAAATGCAGCGAGAAATGCTAAGCCATTTTATTATACTGAGTAATGGACAGAGTACAAGAGGTGATCAGAAAGATGGCACCTCGACTTGTACAAGGCAAGTGAAGAAATACACTTAGAATAGCAAAGGAATGGCCTCTCTCTGAACTGCGTCCAAGTTGTTGGAGAACTGTCGTGCTGCTGCTACTGCTGGGAATCAAATGAGGATTTGGGACTGTTCCCCTCCTCAAAAGTGTTAAAACTCTGGAATCAGACTCTACTCAGAAAACCGCAAAAAACCCAGAAAGCTCTTCTAAAATGGTTGACCCCCGAAAATCACCCCCTTGAGGACCCATGCAATCCCTCAAGGCTCTGCACTGCCACTGAAATAAACCCACCAAAACTCTGACTGAAACTCAGCCAAAATCCTCCAATATGCAAGGGCTGATCCCCTGCTCAATCTCCCAGCACAAATCCCCATGCAAAACCTCAATCCAGAACTCCTGCCACAAAGAATTGCGTCATCCCTCTCAAGACAGTGCAGTCATCCAAGATGCTCAATCCTCCTGCTAAAATGTTGATGAAACTACTGCAAAAATACTGATGAAAATACCTTGCCCGAGCAAGCACTCTAAGTCCCCCGGGGCTAAGGGTGAGATCTCCGAACGGAGACACTCAATGCACTAAACAGTGCTACAAACTAGCTAAACAGCCAGCATGCTCTAAGTCGATATGACTAGCTCAAATGCACATAATCGAATGCCCAAATGAGGAGACTCCCCTCATATTTATAGCGTTGGGATTTCTCAAACCCTAAGGCCCACCTCCTCCAACATAGCCAACTATTGCCATATGCTCCTGTCCAACTGCATAGTCCCTCCAAGTGTCTGCGTCGGCCCCCTCCTCTACGTGGTTCTATGGCCCCCCTTGGCTCCCCTTTAAGTTACAACGTTGTGCTACTAGGGAGTGACTTTATTCTAAATGTGAGTTATGTCACCCTTTACTCACCTTTTTATTCATAACTAACTATAGAAGGCAAAACTGAGCAAAATCGAATATTCCAATTAGCCATGGCTAATTAGGAATATTACAGTCTCCCCCGGCAAAATGTTGCTTGTCCTCAAGCAACTGAAGTGATGGATGCTGCAAAATTTTCTCGCTTTCCCAAGTGGCATCCTCATCCGATAAATTCTTCCACCTCACCAAGATTTCCTAGACCGTCCTGCTACGCAGCTGCCTCTCCCTGGTATCAATAATAGCCTCTGGCTGCAACAACAATTGCCCCTCAGCATCTATGGGTGGTAGATCATCTGTCACTATCACCTGCTTCCCCAATGCCTTCTTCAGGCATGATACATGAGAAACGTTATGAATCTTGCTGCCTTGGGGCAACTGCAACTCATATGCAACCTGTCCAATCTTGTGTATCACCCTGTATGGTCCATAAAAGAGGGGCTTGAGCTTCTCAACCCCCTTCTGCTTCAGTGATAACTGTCGATATGGCTATAATTGTAGGTAGACCAAGTCCCCTACCTCAAACTATTTCTCGACCCGACCCCTGTCAGCATATAGCTTTTGCTAGTTCTGCACTGTAGCCATATTGTCCTTGAGAGCTCGGAGAATATCCTGACTCTCTTGGATCCAAATCTTCGCTCTCAGAGCCTTACTATCACCAAACATCACGTCAGCAAAAGACAAACGATGATATCGATACAAAGCATAAAATGGTGACATACCAATGGACATGTGATGTGTAGTGTTGTAGCAGTACTCCCCCAGATGCAGCCATCTCAGCCATGCTCGCTGCTACCCACTGACATAGCTACGCAAGTAGCCCTCTAGCCACTTGTTAACTATCTCTGTCTGCCCGTCCGTCTGTGGGTGATAACTGGTACTCGGTGTCAACTCTGTCCCCACCAACCGGAAAAGCTCCTGCCAAAACCCGCCCATGAAACGGCTGTCCCTGTCACTGACGATGGTCTTAGGAAGACCATGTAGCTTGAAGACCTCTCTGAAGAACAACTCAGCCAGCTGTGCTGCTGTGTAGTGTGCGGATATGGCAAAAAAATGTGCGTACTTTGTCAGTCAATCAACGACGACAAAGATACAATCCTTGCCTTGTACCACGAGCAACCCTGTGATGAAGTCCATTGAAATACACTCCCATTTTCCCTCCGGAATGGGAAGAGGCTGCAATAAACCTACGGGATGGCTTATCTTCCCCTTGTTCCTCTGGAAAACATCGCACTCCCAGATATGCTAGAGTACATCCTCCTTGAGGCCCTTCCATGAGAACCTCTCTCTAATGGCCCTGTAGGTTTTGGTAAACCCCTGATGGCCGGCCAATGGTGAATCATGTGATGCCTCAAATATCTTCTTCTTGAGCTGAGATCCCTCATTCAAGAAGATCCGGTCCCTGTAGTAGATGATCTCATCGACCACCCTGTACCTGTCATCCACCACCTGCCCATCTAGAACCTCACATGCAAACCTGTCCTTGGAGTACTCTACTAAAAGTCGAGCCCTCTAGTCTGTGTCCAAGCTCATAAGAGACAACGTGGCTAATCTACGTGAAAGGGAATTAGCTACCACGTTGTTCTTACCCTTGACATACTCAATGTCAAATTCTTATGCTTGGATCTTACTGATCCACTTCTGCTGCCTCTCCTGTAGCTGCTTCTGCTCCAAAAAGAACCTGAGGCTGTTGTGATCAGTCCTCACCCTGAACCTGTTACCCACTAAATACTGTCGGAACTTGGCCAATGCATGCATGATGGCCAACATCTCCTTGTCGTATATAGAATACAACCTCTCGTGCAGAAGGAGCTTCCGACTCTCATAGGCTATAGGGTGACCTCCCTGCATCAATACTGCGCCGATCCCCTCTCCCGACGCATCACACTCTAAAACAAATGGTTGCGTGAGATCTAGCAATACAAGCACTGGGCAGCTGCTCATAACCTCCTTGAGCCTCTCAAAGGCTCGCTGCGCTATATCTGACTAGCTGAATGCCCCCTTCCTCGTCAGATCTGTCAGGGGTGCAGCAAACTGTGAGAAACTCTTGACGAACTTCCGGTAGTAAGTACAAATGCCAATGAATCCCCAAAACTCTGTCACGTTCCTCAGCTCTGACCATTATTTGATGGCCCTGATCTTCTCCTCGTGGACTCTCACTCCATCCACCACTATGATGTGTCCCAAGTACAACATCTCCGTCAATCCAAACTCACACCTGGAGAGCTTGGCATAGAATTGCTGCTTCGGCAAGATACGCAATACTGTCTCAATGTGCTGGAGATGCTCCTCCCAAGTCCTGCTGTAAATGAGGATGTCATCAAAGAACACCAACACAAACTTCCTCAAGTGACTGTGGAAGATGTGTTTCATGCAGGACTGAAATGTAGCGGGGGCATTGCTTAGCCCAAAGGGCATCACCTAGAACTCAAAGTGCCCATAGTGACACCTGAAGGCGGTCTTGGGAATGTCCTACTCCCTCACGCGAATCTGATGGCACCCAAATCTCAAACCAATCTTTGAGAAAAATCGTGCTCCTCTCAACTCATCCATCAACTCATCGATCCTGGGTATGGGGTACCTGTTCTTTAGTGTCTTCTTGTTCAGGGCCCTGTAGTCGATGCACATCCTCAATGTGCCATCCTTCTTCTTCACCAACACCACGGAAGAAGCAAAAGGACTCGTGCTCGGCTGAATGTGCCCAAGAGCCAGCAACTCCTGAATGGCCCACTCAATCTCATCTCGATAGGCCTTGGGATGCCTATAGGGGGTAGTAATCACTGCCTGTATGCCCTGCTCAAGCTCAATGGTGTGCTCAAACCCCCGATTTGGTCGCTATCCCGGCGGAATCTCCCCAAACACTATGGCATACTGGTCGAGGATGGACTGTATCTGTGGATGTACTGTCTGCCCTGTAGTCCCTGCCTTTGAAGCACGCAACTCCACTGCCCACTCTACGCCTCCCTTCCGGAAGACTGCCTCCATCCGATGAGCCGAAACAGTCTGAGGCAGATATGTTTGCTGTCCCCGTATCTTCTCATGCCTCCTTGTCTTCTCATCATCCCACTCCATCTCTAGGGTCTTCCAATCTATTGTTACCTTCCCTAGAGTGATAAGCCACTAAACACCTAGTATCATGTTGGTGTCTGGAATATCGACCACGAAAAAGTGGTCAGTCAGTGCATAGGTGCCCATCGTCACTGATAGCTCTGGAACATAATGAGCACACATCATGGTCTGATTTCCTGGGACCAAAACTGAAAACCCATCGAAGCTCTCGATCTGTATACCTCTCCGCTCAACCATCTGTGCATCGATGAAGTTGTGGGTTGCCCCACTGTCAACCAAAACTCATACTCGCTGGCCACATACTGTCCCCCGTACACGCAGCGTCAAATACTTAGGGACTCCTCGCAATGCTGCAAGGGCCCCTCCGGTAGGTGCAAACGCTGCACCACCTTCTACTGGCGGTGGAGGTGGCAAAGGACCCTGTACGGTATGACTATCTCCTGCCTCCACATCATCCTCCTCATCCTCTTCCCCGCTGCTCTCGGAGAAGACCTCAATAAAATGTGCTTTGCCAGCAGCACATCTATGTCTCGATGCCCACGGCTCCTGACAGGTAAAGCACAACTGCTTCTTTTTCAGCTCCCTCCTAGCATCATCGTCAATCTGCGCTCATCCTGGATTCCCCTTTGGGGGCGGAATCCTCACATCCTTCCCCTTAGATTGGAAAGTCTGTCTCTGGGGGTAAGGTGTCCGGGTCCTGGGTAAGACATCCTGTAAATCCCAGGTCCTGTTGATAGCATCCTGGAGTGTGGCTGGTCTAGAGGACTGGACTAAACCCCAAAGTGGCTTTGCTAACCCCTCAACATACATGTAGATCCTCCGGGCCGTGGATAGATCTGGAACCATCACTGAAACCGTCAAGAAATCTGCAATGTAGGTCTCTGGGCTCCTGGTTTGTTTGAGCCTCGTTAGCTCAACAAAGTGCTGCTCTGGATCCCTCCGATCGAACCTCTCTATCAATCTCTTGGTGAACTCGGCATATGTCATCACTGTGGAGTATCTGAGTGTAACCATCCCATGGAACCACCAATCTTGGGCCTCACCATCCAAATGTAATGTCGCCACCTTGATGGCCTCTGTCTCCGACATCTGGTTAAGCTGGAAGTAAATGTCCAGCTTCTCCACCCAAGACTTTGCCGAACAGTTTGATGAACCATCAAAGATAGGCAAGTGGAATCTACTAGCTGCACGGTGGGTGTCACCATCATGATAATGCCGGTATCCTCTGTGATGGTTGTGGGGTCTACTATCCCGCTGGAGCTAAACAAAGTCTCTGAATAAGAGAGCCTCCCTGAACTCCTGCCCATAGGCCTGGTACTCTGCAAAATAATTGCCCATATGACTGGGCTTTACCTCCTACTGGGCTCCGACCCCCGTGTCTACTCCTAAGAAAGTGGGCATGGTAGAGCGTGTCAGGGCATGGGAGGCCACCTGCTGAGTAGTATCACACTACTCTAGCAAATGGTGGGATGCACCCGATCCCTCACCAACCTGGAAAACCTGTGGGCTCTCACGCTGTTTAGCCTCTACTGCCGTGAATCTCTGCCCCATCACCTCAATCTGCCTCGACAGATCTTGCACTGATTTGAGGAGCATATCCGCAAATCTCTTCCCGTCCTCGTCTTCCATCAGATCCTTCTGCTCTGTGTCCACCACAGGCTCCTCTTGTTCTGCGTCCTCTACCCGAACACAGTCTCCCTCTCCGTAGGTGTTCTCCAACCTATGCTCAATATCTTTGTATTTCCTACCTTTTTAACAAATGTAGGGTTTCTCCCTTGGTGTCATAGACTGCTAGCTCCACAGGCTGAGCCAGATCTATGCTCTGATACCACTGTAATATCCCTTTCCAGGAATATTCCTCAAACCCCAGTAAAACCCCAACCAAAAAAACGCACAAGTGGTATAGTAGCCGGGAAACTCACAGAGATAAAATAACAGTAGTGCAACGAACAAATGTATACATGAAATATAACAGATACTCAAGCAATGCAGCGAGAAATGCTAAGCCATTTTATTATACTGAGTAATGGACAGAGTACAAGAGGTGATCAGAAAGATGGCACCTCGACTTGTACAAGGCAAGTGAGGAAATACACTCAGAATAGCAATGGAATGGCCTCTCTCTGAACTGTGTCCAAGCTGTTGGAGAACTGTTGTGCTGCTGCTACTCCTGGGAATCAAATGAGGGTTTGGGACTGTTCCCCTCCTCGGAAAGTGCTAAAACTCTGGAATCAGACTCTACTCAGAAAACCCCGAAAACCCAGAAAGCTCTTCTGAAATGGCCAACCCTCGAAAATCGCCCCCTTGAGGACCCACGCAATCCCTCAAGGCTCTGCGCTACCACTGAAATAAACCCACCAAAACTCGGACTGAAACTCAGCCAAAATCCTCCAATATGCAAGGGCTGATCCCCTGCTCAATCTCCCAGCACAAATCCCCCTACAAAACCTCAATCCAGAACTCCTGCTAGAAAGAACTGCGTCATCCCTCTCAAGACTACACAATCATCCAAGATGCTCAATCCTCCTGCCAAAATGCTGATGAAACTACTGCAAAAATACTGATGGAAATACTTTGCCCGAGCAAGCACTCGAAGTCCCCTGGGGCTAAGGGTGAGATCTCCGAATGAAGACACTCAATGCACTAAATAGTGCTGCAAACTAGCTAAACAACCAGTGTGCTCTAAGTCGAAGTGACTAGCTCAAATGCACATAATCGAATGCCAAAATGAGAAGGCTCCCCTCATCTTTATAGCATTGGCCCTTCTCAAATCCTAAGGCCCACCTCCTCCAACGTAGCCAGCTATTGCCACGTGCTCCTGTCCATCTGTGCAGTCCCTCCAAGTGTCTGCATGGGCCCCCTCCTCTACGTGGTTCTATGGCCCCCATTGGCTTCCCTTTAAGTTACAACATTTTGCTACTAGGGAGTGACTTTATTCTAAATGTGAGTGATGTCACCCTTTACACACCTTTTTATTCATAAGTAACTATAGAAGGCAAAATTGAGCAAAATCGAATATTCCAATTAGCCATGGCTAATTAGGAATATTACAGATGTAGTCTTCAATAAGGGAAAGGTTTTCTTTAGACACATCATCACTAGACAGGTGAAGCAGTTTGTTTCACGGGTCAAGAACCTGTATGCTCTTGAGGTTCAAGATGCATGCAAAGCCTTGAGTAGCAAGGGAACTGATGGAGATTTGGTGGTTGAGGGGGAGGGTATATTACCTCTCAACATGCAGAGCCAGAAGAAGTCTCAGACGATTGTGGAAGAGCCATGATTGGTGCAGCAGCTTTAGGAGATTGTGGAGCAGCCACAACAGGGGAAGCTGAGTGGAGATCGAGTAGAGACATCTACTCATGCAAAGACCTCCAGTAGGGTGAAACTTCGAGCCAGGGGGGCTGAGGAATCACATGCAGCCATACCTTCAGGTAGGAGGTGGGGCGATATAGAGTGATCGTCCCAAGGAGGAGGGGCAGGATCCTTGAGGTACCCAACCTCTTGGATGAGACCTTTGCTACAGGAGCCCCGATGTGGAGTAGCAGGAACTGACTGATTGGGTAGAGACAAATGCGGATGGAGCGGTAGAGAGAGTGACAGTGCAGGGAATCCTAGGACAGCGCATAGCTAGTAGGCTGTAGCAATGCGAGAGGCACAAGTGTTTTGCACAGTGCTAGGTGGCACAGAGAGGTGTGCAATGGTGCGAGATGCATGGAGATGTTGCAGTAGCGCAAATGTCAGAGAGGAAGGACTTGTCAACAGCAGGTAGAGCTTCAGCATCAGAGCATGTTCCTAGCCCAACAGAGTGGTCAGTTGGGAGTGTTTTTGTTCTAAGTGTTGTTGGAGCAATCGGATCGGGTAGATGTGTTGCAGAACATTCCAGAGGTACAGGATCGGGTTCGAGAGGAAGCCTTTCTTGTTGACAGGGAGTGTCGAAAAATGTGCAACAAGAAATGTTAAATTTAGAATGTACTAAAAATAGACCTGCTAAAAATAGCATGTCTAAAATAGCAGTTTGGCCAGTGAGGTCATTGGCCACATTGGGCGAGAGGTGAAACCGATAAAAATAGAAAGTTCTAAAAATAGCATTTCTAGGTCCCTTCCTATTTATAGCAGTCCCTAGTCTATCTATAGGAAGTAAAATTAATTTTGGTCTTAACAGCAGTTTGAAATATTAATTAATTAATTCAGTTGAGTTAATTAGTAGGAAATTCGAATTTGAGTCTTGTGAGCATGCACATGAGTTGTCCTTGATTGAGGGATTTATCCTTAATTTCCCCACTGGTTGAGGGAATAGTATGAGTTCTATAATGAGAGAATCAGTTGACTTAGTTCTAACTAGTCAAGTCCAGTTAGATTATTTTAACAAGTTGTTAAAATAATAAAATATAGTCTGTTAATGCTTGCATGCATGTGACAACTATTATTTTAGATAACCGAGGATTCACTCATGGATAACTGTTGCATGTTAGTTCTGTCAGAGACCTAGTTGAGATCAGATGTGGGACAGTGTACTATCAGATGCTTGGATATTTCTAGTAAGTATTTCTTGCATGGAGAAGGATCTATTATAGGAGATTGGAGGACTTGTGGCCTATATATTGAGGCCTAAGTAGTCCATGATTTTCATCTTCTGATTGAAGATCATCAAAATACAGAGAGAGCAGGATAGCTTGAGAGCTGATTCTTTTTGTATTGTGAAGAGGATTTCCACTTAATTGATAATACATGATTGGGTTTTATGCTGGTGCTTTCCCCTGGATATATCTTGTGTTATGTGTGATTATTTCTCTTGATCAGTTATGCATGTTTCTACTTGATGTTGCTCATGAATTCGATTATGCTTCCGCTTAATGTTTTGTAGAAGTAGAACAAGTATTATGCTTTAGGACATAGCATATATCGGTTTGTTCTATAGGTGAAATTTCTACAGGATTGATGTGTTCTCCATGGCGATTGTAGCAGGATTGATGTGTTCTCCTGTGAGGACAGGATTGATTAGTTCTCTTGTCGAGGCATCCTACCCATGTAGTCTGGGACTCATGGAAAGTACCTCTCATCTGATCAATGAGCAGGGAAATGAAGTTAGGGACCATAGTAGTACCGATGGACGCATCATTGTATCTACTGTACTCCCTACGCTAAGATGAACTCCATTGATCCGGGATCAATGATACTGGTCTGGGACTAGTGGTAGGAGTTGTACCATACTATGACGCTGACTTCGAGTCGGTTGAGACTGGCCTGGGACCAATTGTACATACTCTGAGACTGACTTCGTGTCAGTGTAGGACTGGTCTAGGACCAATGAGAGTGGTACATACTATGACGCTGACTTCGAGTCGGTTGAGACTGGTCTGGGACCAGTGGTACACTCTCTGAGCCTACGATGCTGGTTTGGGACAAGTGGTACGCACTCTGAGACTGACTTCAGGTCAGTGGAGAATGGTATGAGACATTCTCGATCAATTCTTCTTCTTCATAGTTCAGCAGAGCAGAGTAGAGCTAGCAAAGCCAGTAGAGCTAAGCAGAGCTGAGCAGAGCCAGCAGAGCTTAGCAGAGCATAGCAGAGTTAGTAGAGCTGAGCTGAGCAGAGCTAGCAGAGCTAGCAGAGCCAACAGAGCTGAGCAAAGCTAAGCAGAGCATAGCAGAGCCAGCAGAGCTGAGCAAAGTTGGGCAGAGCAGTGCAGGGCACTGATGGTAGAGATAGTACAATCGGACTTATGGATCACCAGATGGAGTTCTCCCTAGTTGAGAGGGAGTGTTAAATTGGCAACTAGGGCCAAACTCCATGTGGGTTAGCTTATTTATGGCAGCTGATATTTTTATTGGATCCCTCTCGTCGAGAGGTGTAGGATTGATCCAAAGATCATCTGATTCCAATATGTATTTATGGAGATATTAATTTATTTAGATTATGGTTTTATTATCTAGCCGACCAACTCTTACGTAGGCTTAGGAAGCCCAAACGTCATGTCTATTCAACCTATATGTTTTGGTATAAATAGAAGAGGATTTGAAGTCATTTAAACAACTCTTCATGTGATCTCCTCTCCACGTCTGGGTTTTTGGAGATGGAGAAAACACTAAGAGTATTTGCTATGATGCCCTAGCCGCAGTAGCATAATGACGTAGATCTAAACTCTGCTATGGAAGAAACCCTAGAAGATGTCACTAAATACACAGCAACAGGAAGGCTAGATCTTATAACGCAGTCCAAGAAGGAACCTACGCACCAGGCAGCATGTAATCTAGGCAGCCATGACATTTACGGTGACAGTCAGGATTATGGTGAACACAATATATATATCCGCTTCACGCTAGACCATCACATATATGGAACATAGATAGATAACGCAGTCGTGATGATGCCCTAATGGATAATGCAGTCGTGGATAACGTAGTAAACAAAAGGTAGCCGCAGTAACATGGTGAAGCCATAGTTGAAAGAAATGTTGTTCTAATAAAGAATCTTACCACGCTATCCCTACACGCTGAGCCGACAATCCATACGCTGTGATGAAGGCATATCCACACAGCAGATGGTGACCATATCCACGCAGGCACATGAGGATATCCTCGCTGCAGATAAGGATGATCCACGCAGGTAATATGGAATGCTGCCATATATCAACGCAGTCACTCAGGTATATATGTATTCAACGCAATCACTCAGGCAATATATATAACTCAGGCATATATATATTCAATAGGCATATATATATTCAACGCAGTCACTCAAGCAATATATATATATATATATACATGCACAACTTCATTCAGGAAATATATATATACGCAATGATGAAAACGGATTACTGTAGATGACAACATGATTGTGTAGTTTGAGACTGCATGGAGGATTTCGGAACTATAGCCTAGCTGCTTTGCTAGGCTGCAAGCCATAGCAAGCAGCTAAGGCTGATGACAGTGTTATAGTGTTGCAGCATGATGATGCACAGACAGCATGATGACTATGATTCATACTAGTAGGGGCAGCATATGCACAGGCAAGATGATGACGATGATGCATGAACAACATGATGTATGGGCAACATAGTATGATGCAGCATGATGGTGCTACACGGTAAGGTGCAGCAAATGGACAAGGTGCAGCACTATGATAGGTGAAGAAGTCACCTTAGAGAATCAGTTGAAGCAATATGCCTTCAACTGATCTCTGTAGATATCATAAGTCAGTATTGACTTCTATTGTAAATGTACTCTCTCTCTCTCTGCTGAACTTTGAAGAACATAAAAGAAGAATTGATCAAGGGTTTCCCCACACATTGTGTGGTTTGTCCCTGGCTCGCGCCACATCTTGTGTCCTCTTGTCTTGGCTTGTCTTCTGCAATTTATATTTATGTTCTATCTGCAGTTTACTTTATGCTGATGTGATTGCTAATATGGAAAAGAAATTAAATAAATTGCTCTAGCATAGAACATACCTAAACTTAACACCAATCAATAAGGCATTGATTCTCGTATCCCTTTGGTTGTTGAAGTTTCTAAGTTTACTTAATTTAGAAACCCTTCATTCACTTTTTTTGATTTATTCCTACCTACTTGTTAATTTTTCTTTAACAAGTTATTTACAAAGTAAATACTGAAAATCAACACCAGTGCGTGCTCAACATATTACGGATTAGCAACTGAAAGAAACAAGAACAAACACACCACATGACACCATTATTTTTGGACCAACATCCCCGAAAAAAACCAATGCAGGAAAATTGGTGCAACTACCTAAGGGTTTTCTTATTAAGCAATATCAGAGTACAATCTGGGTGTCGTAACTGGCTTACCTAACAGAGAATTTCCTTAGCAGCTATACCGCACAGTTTGAGAGAAATCTCATGGCTGAAACCCCGAAAAACCCTTCCCACAGCTCCTCACCACAAAACTGCTCCTACAACCCCAGCGTCTGCCCAATCTGGACTGCGTCAGCCCCTCTCTGTCTCACGTTGGCCCTGCGTCAGCCTTTCTTGGCCTACATCAGCCCCAGGAGGCCCTGCGTCATCTCTAGGAGCCTCTACGTCAGCTACGCTGGACCCTCTGGTGCTCTGCGCAACACTTGGCTGCCTCTGCATGGCCCTGCGTAAGCCCTTGCTAGCTCTGTGTCACCCTCCTTGGCTGCTGCGCCGCTCTCCCGGCACAATCTCTGCCTTCTCTGTTCCTCTGTACTCAATGCCCCTCAGCTGCTCTCCCAATCGCTAATTCTATCTCTCTTAGCAAACCCCGCTCTAGAGAATAGAATGACTGATCATCTGGTGTACTCTCCAAGTGACCCTCAAGCCTCCTCTTATACTTTTCCTGTTGACGATTCAACGGCCGAGATTAAATCCATAATCAACGACTAAGATTAGATTTGGCTTGATCCATGTCTTTTGGACCACTCTAACACAAATTCATATTAATACTCATTAATATTTTATTTTCCCTAAGTTTAAACTTAAGGACTCCATTAAAAATATTAATTATTTTAATATCTCTTGATTTGTTTAGAATTTGCCCAAACCCTTTTTGGGTATTGGAAATCTCTTGTGCCCCAACCTCTCCACCAAATTTCGTGGCTAGAGCACATCCGATGCTACCCCAAATCAACATTGGTGGTCAAATTTCCCTCTCTTTTCTTCACTTTTCCCAAATCTAGGCCTAACCCCAGAAGGTCTCCTAAGGCATCACACAAAATAATTTGTATCCATCCAAAACCCTTGATAGTTGGTCCATAAGTACACTGGGGTCTTCTCAAGGGGTCCTCCAAATTTCAGCTCAATCTGACTGTGGAATCTCAAGATATTGCAAGCCCTAGCTCAAAGATCATTCTTCTCCTTAGGTTCTCTTTGGTTAGTGCCTTCATTTGGATCATTGCATTTAAACTCCAAAAGAAAATTAGTCCTTTGATCCTATTCTCTTCCCTAATTAGGTCAAGTCCCTTCTTGATTGATCAAATCCATACCCTTGACCTAGTTTGAGTCCACTTGGCTTCTCTGTGGTCCCACAAATCTACAACTCAAATTCCACAAGGATTACATAGAAGCCATTTATTCACTAGGATCCTTAAGTCTAAGAAACCCCTTGTCAAGGCATATCCCCTAAACCTAGACTCGAGTATCTTCTTAGCCCTTCCTAGAGATCCCATCACCTTGCTTTTGAAGCAAGCAAGCTATCTAATTGAGCCTCTCTTGTGAATAGGCCTTAGGAATCACTCTCTATCCAATCATTGATCTATCCTTCCTAGTGATTCCTTTTATACCAGGTCTTCTCCCATTGGTGAAAGTCTGTAAAGAGAAAGCAGCCTTAGCTGAGGTGACAGTGGACTATCGCCCCATTGTTGCCCCTTGACCTAGTAGTTGTTCTATAGGACTCCCTCCTAGAACCCCTACTAGTTTGAGCAGTAACAAACCCAATTTCCGAAAAATATTTCGAAGGAAATCACTCTTAGTTGGATTTGGGAACATATACAACTATCTTAGACTAGAGTGGCTGCAATAGTCTTTTCAACTCCAATCTCATTTTCTAGTCCAAATCACAAAGTTGATTTAATAGGGGTTGTTATCATAATTTGGCACTCAAAAAAGATAAATTGTTCAGCCAAGGTAAACCTCATAGTAACAACCAATATTTTTAAAATTCAAAACTCTACCATTTTTCTGTTGTATAAACTTATAAAGGATAAAATAACAAAAATATTAACATTAACCTGTGCTTCAATTTTATCTTAAGTTAGCTAGTTGATCCTTGGGGAAAGCTTGAACTTTATATTTTATCCAAGGAGTATTTATCTTCTAGATTTATGCATTTAACACATATATTTCACAAGGGTATTTCTAGTAGTTTTTGTGGATCTGCAGTCATTTGCAGCAAATTATATCTCAGATCCGAAAAAAATGCTACATACAAGGAGCACTTCCAAGTAAGTATCAATCACAAATGCCCTTGTTTCATTTCCAAAACTGTTTTGTATAGCATATTATTAGCATTCTGGGGTTATCATAGACATAGTTCAGCCATCATAGGTCATAAATACTTGCTAGAATAAATTTTTCGATTTTGACCTTTTGGGGATTTGACAGCAAATCTCTCCAAGTAGTTTCCAGCTAGCTGGAAACTCCAATTTAATTGTATATTTAAAGCTTAGGGTGTTGAATATCATTGTACTATTGCTTCCCTAGCGACCCCCACCTCTATATCTTTGATCTAGTATGTTTCTACACTTGTGGGTGCTCCCCAAGAGGGTCTTATCGTGTTGTTTTCTATGTTTTATCAAACCTACAGGTATAGGACAGTAAGTTATTTTACAAATCACAGCTACTTACCAAAACATAGTTCAAAGAAACACTTCATATTTGGTAAGGGTATTATTTGTTTCTATTATGTTATTTCTGTGTTATTTATCATTTTCAGATTAGCAATAATGCAACAGTTAACTCCTATCTTCACTATAGACTGTTATTAGGCACAAGTCATTTAATTTCTTTGGTGAAGCATCTTATGTAGGGAGTTCTCCCATAGATTTTGGCTAAAGGTTGGGCTTAAAGAGTGGGCACTCCTGCTTGGACGCAGGAGCGGAAGCGGGAAGAGAAATGGGGGTGGAGAGCGACAATTTTCATAAGCTTTTGGGTCGGAGTGATTTTGGAAGCGTTTCTTATATAATATTTTTTATATATTTTGATGCATCTATGTCAACAAAAGCATGCTGAATGATGAATTAGTTATAAAAAACATAAAAAAATAGATTAAACCATATAACATCAATCATCTAGTAGTTATAATCTTCATCAACCACAAGTCCACAAGTTACAACATCTCGATTCTCATCATGTTGGGTGCGGAGCTTGATTATCTTCCTGATTCAAAGGTCTTGTTTCTGCTATGTATGGATCCTAGTCCCTGATGGGTGGCTGGGTATTATTTTGTATATATTCCTATCTTTTGCTAGCACTTGATCAAAAGTTTTGACTCATACAGTCTTATTTTCATCACATGACATAATCTTGAAGAGATTCTTTCTTATGCAATTATATGAACTAGTGTAGGTTGTTTTACAATGGGAGCATGTAAAATTTGTTGTTCCAATCATTTTACTTCCCACTAGCTTTGTCACATACTTTTACAAGGGTGTTGAACAGTAAAGCACTTTTATTTTGCAAAGAAAAGAAAAGAAATCGTAGGGAGCGATTTTTTTTTTTTTTTTTTTGCGTGAGCGATTCGGGAGCGTACTTCTTGAGTCGCTTATTGAGCACCTCTATTTGGAGAGCGCTTCAGGAGCGGGTGCGGGTGTGGTTGTGTGCTCCCCCGTAGACCTGTATGTGACAATGGACACTTGTTGTATGTGGTACCACCTTAGCATATTCTGAAGAACTTGATGAGGGCATTAGAAATGGTGGTAACTTTTTTTGGCGTCGTTGATGGGGAATAAGGTCATTTGGCCCTGTTGACCACTATGTGTCAATGACCCATAGCAATACACCCCCTCTTTTTCGCAAAAGGGATAGTGCCTGATCGATGTGTTTGTGTCGTCCAACTATCATCATCAGCTTGATCATCATTTTATAATGTAAACCTAATCTGGATGTGTATAATGTAAATAATCTTAGTAGATCCGTGTCGTGTATGTAATTACCTAGGTAAACCTACTTTTCTAGTGACGATCTACATTCTGGTAGGTTTTTTGTCTCACCGATCCATTCTCGGATAGTCGGCAGAGTTATCCTTCAACCTTACCCCAAAGCCGGAATGGATTTTGTCACTGGGATCTAGGAGGAGTCCTAGTGTTCTAGATCAAGTCTATGTAAAAAGTGATTTGGGAATAATCCTAACTATTTGGCTAGGTTATTTTATTACAAATTTCTTGATCTACTAGATTATATTTTGTGTCACAGAACTGAGCAGTCTGTAAGGGTTTTTTGCAAATGTGTCTTCCCCCTTGAGATGTACAAATGTAGAAATCATAATGTAAAGTGTCTTGGAGTTTAGAAAAATAATTTATCCCCTCACAGGTTAATTAACTAATTTTTCTGGCCAAAATTAATTAAAATCCTAAGCCAAAAATTTAATTAATTCTAAGTCCTAGGTAAATTTAAATTATCTTAAGGCAAAATTCGTTGGTCCTTAAAAATTAAATTTTAAGAGGTCCAGGGACTAAAGTAAATTGATTATTTTGCTAAATTTTAAGTCTTTGGTCCCTGAGGTTAAGTCAAAATCAAAATTTTGAGGAAATTAATTCAAAAATTTAATTTTTGAATTAATTAAAATGCATTTAATTGAAAATTTTGAATTTCCTCAATAATCTAAAATTTTGATGGATGAGATTAAAAGAAATTTTGATATTCATCAACGATCGAGATTGCTTTGACGAGGATCACTCAAACTAACCATTGGAGGATTTATCTTTAAATAGGAGGTCGTTTATCAGTCAAATCATCCAATCTCTGGATTGTGTACTAAGCTCTCAAGCTCTCTTGTATACTTTTTTGAATTAATGCAAAAGTCTTTGGGGTTTTAACGTGCTCTAGTGTTCCTCTTCATGAATTTATGGTAACATTGTTTTAATTTCTGCTTAATATTATGTGAAAACTATCAATCAATAGCTCTCTTAGAATAATCTGAATACAGGTATCTTATTCAATTTGTTGGATTTAGGGTAACATTTTTAATTTTGATTGAAGTAACAGGTATCTCTATTTCTTCAAAATTTTATTGTTGTTCTATTTCTCTAATTAATTTAATGGTCGATCTAGTGTTTGCAGCAGATCTCTCAGGTTCTCATTGGGCATTTGGGGATAGTTCTCGGTTGGACCAACGAACTCTCAACACATATTTTCTGAAGAGCCTACTTCATATAACCCTCAGCATTTATCTAGCGATAATCTTTTTTCTGCAGGGTGTTTTTGGGTTAGTACCTCTTTAAAATTTCAAAATCTTTTAAATATTTTCTGGAAATTTTGATAGATTTGGCTATTAAGAGCCTTCAATTATCAGATCTGGGAGCGGAGTTGGACTCATACTCCTCAGATCTGATAGATCTGTAAATTATTTGTATAGATATGTTATTTACTTGTGTAGATCTAAAATTTTGTAACACAATTTTGAATTTTTACTCTTGGATTTTTTGGATTTTTTCTATTTTTGTACATATTGGGTATTGTGTTTTTCTCTTTTCACTTGTGCAGAAATAGATCTGAGAAATCAGCCAACAAAATCTTCAAATCTGAGTTAGATCTAGACCCTGGAAGGCAAGATCTGGGCTCAAAGATTGTTTGCAGGAATAGATTTGAGAAATCAGCCAAGTAAATCTTCATATTTGAGCTAGATCTAGAACATGGAGTGCAAAATCTAGGCTCAAAGATTGTTTGCAGGAATAGATCTAAGAAATCAAGCAAATGGATCTTCAGATCTGAGCTAGATCAAGCAGATCTGGGGGTTTTGAGACAGATCTAGGCCCTGGAGGGCAATAGCTTATCCCAAATCTTTTTACAAGGCCAGCCATTAAAGATTTTGCAATAAATATGAAGATCTGAAGCAAAATAATCTTTTTCAGAACAAAGGTTTCAAGTTTTGGGGCTCCTAAGCCCAGATCTGCCTTCTCCTAGCCCAACGCTAGTTCTATTGGGCCTAGTGCTAGCTCTCATTGGCCCTAGAATCCCTTGCTCCATTTCTAATTTGAATATTTGATTTTCTGAAGTTAATCATTGGTGGGTTTTGAAGAAAGTTTGGTAAAAATTTGCGTTTCAGATATTGAATTTTTTTTTGGCAACTTGGGCAAGTGATCTTCAAGGCCTAAAGCCTAAGGGTTTGATCTCTAAACCATGTTTTTCCTCACTGTTTGCTACAACAGTCATAAACCTCTCTAATAGTGGTGAAAAACACATCTAAGTGGTTTGAAATTAACTAAAAACTTGCTAAATAAATTAATAAATCATCTATGTTTGATGGGTATAAAAAATTTGGCATAGATCTACATTTTGGGTCACTGTTATCTCTGAATAATTCTGTTTTTGAAGTCTGAAATATAACATTGGAAAAATTTCATGTGGGTTAGCCTAAAATCAGTTCCTAAGTTATCTAATACATTAAGGAATTAATTTCTTGAGTTGGGCATTCCTCATTAGGCTTATTTCATGTTTTAATTGTTGGCTGTAATAAGTATATCAGATATGATATAATTCCAGAAATCACATCATAACAGGCTGAATTTTTTTTATAATTCATGTGCGCAAGTTTGGAAAAATTTCGGTAAATTTTTTCATAAAGATATCATTGATAGCTTATTATTTTCTTTGTCATATTGCTGCTATCATAAAAATTTTCTTACTGCTGTCCTAAAAATTAATTTCTGAAAATTAAGTACTCTCATGGAATTGTGATAAAATGCATATCCTTTGTTTCATAAATTGAGTATTTTTTGAGCATTTGTTGATATTAATTGCAAAGAAGTTTTTGTTCTCTTTGAGCTATAACTGTATCAGAAAGATTTGAAATAAGTTTGTGTTCTAATTGTAATATCTTCAGGGGTTTAATTTTGAGTCTTCATTTAATAAAGTGAACATTTCATTTGGGTATTGGAAGTTTCTGCGACATAAGCATCTTTTCATTCTTGAATCTAACTTCATCTCATCTTCTCATCATCTGGTGCATTTGCATATAAGTTAGTTTTCCATAAATAAAATTTCCTTCCAAGGATAAGCTTGGTCGATAGAGAGATAGGTATCCATCCATCTTTGCTTGAGTAGCCTACTTAATAGTACTTAAAACGGTGACCTTGCAGTCATCAGAGCCACAACTCTCTGCAGCGTCGGAGGCACCAGGTATGTTAGAATTTCAGGAGAGGTTAATCACACCTTAGTGTGCTTCACCTTATCTTCTTTCTGCCAATTACTACGAAATCGGGCTCAATATAGAAAGGATCGAAGGGTTAAAACTTAGATAGGCATTTAACTAAAATTAACCAAGAGTCTTGCATCTCACATTAGTTTTAAGGTTTGCATTTCATATAAGATAGTCATTCATCTAAGCAGCAGTTGCTAATCGATTACTTGGTCTTTATTTTCCTAGCAATATCATTGACTCCATAAGGCACTGATATCAATCGTTTAAAATCTAATCAAATCCTATAAGTCTTACTAAATCTTAATCAAGTACTTGATTGCTTCACTGTGTCTCCCGAACTGGTTGGTTCCCAACTAGTTCTTCTTCATTCCGTTTTCCATAGGGTCTACCCCCCTTAGCCTATTGTAGGGAGACAGCTTAAACGAAGAGATTTTGGATCAAGATGACAACCCCCAATCTGAGCTGTTGTCGCGGTGCCTGGACATTCTGTGTAACAACATTTTTTGGCGCTGATGTCGGGGATATTTTATTCTCGGCGTTTCAACGACTTTTCATTTCTCATCTTTTCATTTGGGCCGGCAATGACAACATTTTTTGGCGCCATTGCTAGGGACCGATTTATTGGGCCTTGGCCCTTCGACGTTCATCTTTCATCTTTTTCATCTCTCATTCAAGCCGGCAAAGTCAACACTCCTTGGCATTGTCACCGGGGACAGAGTTTTTTATGTCCTTAGTTTTTTCGACATCGTTTTAATCATCTCATCTTTTCCGCCATTCATTAGCCTGTCAAGCGACACAACTTTTCCTGGCATCATTTGATCTTTTCATCGCCCTATCTTTCGTCATCTCATTAATCATTTCATCTGCACCTTTAGCACCTGGACATTTCGGTTTGTTTCTTGTTTGGGTGGCGACTCCACTTCTTCCATTTATTATTTCTTAGACAAGAAGCCCTCCCTTATATCCGGTTGTTTGTTGCCTTTTGGATCCTAGAGTTAGATTAATGTTCAAGTGGCGACTCCACTTCTTTCATTTATTACAAGAATTTCTACTAGAAGCTCGCTTCTAGTGGATCTCTTGATTTTCTTGAGCAGAGGTCTCTCTCTAGCATCCATTTGGTCCCTCATTATTCCTTCAGGCAAGTCATCATGGATGATTCATTTACCCCATGTCATTTTACTGATGTTCTCCATGATATTCCGGAAGTGGCCATTCATAAATTGTCTTTGTTCTCGGGTGGTGATTCAGTCGCTGTTAGAAAGCATCTATGTAGGTTTACTCATACATACTCAGATATTGTAGTTCTCCCCAGTATGATCATGAAGATGTCAAAATGCATCTGTTTTCTTTTTTTCTAAAGGGTGATGCTTTGAATTGGTTTAATAATTGTCTTGAAGATTCTTTCACTTATTTACAAGACATCGTCAATGCTTTTACAAATAGATATGGTTATCAAGGTAGCTCGCCTTGTGCCCCTAAACTTATGCAACAAAATGAAAGTGATCTTGTGAAGGATCCAGTTGTTAATGAAAGATTTCAAGACAATTCTCCATATCAAAATGTGCCATCCACTTGTACTGTTGCAAGTCAAATCCATGACAATGGAAAAACAGGGACAAGTTGTCAAATCAGTGTCGACAATGAAAGACAAAATGATAAGCAAATTATAGAATAAATAAAGCAGTTGGTTAAAGACATGCAGTTCAGTCAAACGCAGCTGGTAAAAAATATGGAGCTTAATCAAGAGAAATGTGTGACTAATTACGTCAAGGATATGAGAACTTTATACACTCAAATGGAAAAACGTGATGAGGAGATGGAAATCATGAAAACTAAACACCCCGATCACATAACCACTGTAGTAGAAAAGTGTGCTCAGAATATGGAGGATATGAGGACCGACATGCAGAAGGAAATAGAAACCATGAAATCTAATCATGGCAGAGAAATTAATTCTATGCAAAGAAAGTTATTAACTATGGATGAAGAAATGACCATCATGAGATTCGATTATAATAATCAATTGGCTACCATGCAAGCAAATCATAAGAAAGAGATAAACTATATGCAAAATTGTTTCATGGGCATGAAAGCAAAGAATGAAAAAGTAATAAAAGATGTGGAAGCTAGTCAAATATGTCTTCAAAATAAGTTATTGACCATGGAGGAAAACCATGCCAAGGAAGTCAATGCGATGAAGGTTGAACACTCTAACCAGATGGATGCCATAACAATATAGGTACAGAAATCTCAGCATCGGTCAGAGGATGAAAGAAACAAGGAGATGTCAACAGATCAGAAGCCTCCTTATCTCTTGTAGCAAGCTCCATCTTATTATGAGGTCATTTGTTCCATTGAAAAGTGATTAATTCAAGGTGACCCATATAAAATTGAAATTGATAAGAATCAGGTTGACGCTCACATGGTTAATCCACCAGTCATAGAAGATCAAGTTATAACTCATAACACCTGTAAGAGTGATCCATCATTCTTGACAAAGCAGATGCAGAATGAAGAGAGACATGTCATGCATATCTTACATACTTTATCTGAGAGTTTTGAAGCAAAATGTTCTACATTATCAGTGATACAGCCTGCCACAAAGAAAAAACACAAGAGGAAGAGAATGAGAAAGCGATTTGATGCATCAGATGGCCGCGAGCAGCTTGATTTTCGGATAGGAAAAAGTCCTACACTATGCAGGATTGGACATGGCACATCCGAGAAACAGTTGATAGATTTTCCTGAAAGCAAGCAAATGCTCAGTATGCACTATATTGAACGCATCTAATGCCATGGGGAATCTTTGTATTGTATTTCTAACCTTATTCCCTGTTATTTTAGTATTTCATTTTGTAGTTAGATTTGTGTTTTTCATGTTATTAGATTAGTTAATAAATGAAGAGCTTATATCTTTCCTGTGCTTAACGTTACATGATGATTTTTGGATGGATGCTACTTCTGTTATGTTGTGTGTTGTGTGGATATAGATTCTGGATTCTCACATTCCTCTAATGCAGCAACATGTCCCCATGTAGAGCCAGATGTTGACCACTACGTGTCAACGACCCATAGCAGTACACCCCCTTTTTTCGCAAAAGGAATAGTGTCTGATCGATGTGTTCGTGCCGTCCAGCTATCATCATCAGCTTAATCATCATATTATAATGTAAACCCAGTCTGCATGTGTATAATGTAAATAATATCAGCAGATCTGTGTCGTGTATGTAATTACCTAGGTAAACCTACTTTTCTGGTGACAATCTACATTCCAGGAGGTTTTTGTCTCATCGATCCATTCTCGAATGGTCAACAGAGTTTTCTTTCAGCCTTACCCCAAAGCTGGAATGGATTTTGTCACTGGGATCTTAGGGGAGCCCTAGTGTTCTAGATCGAGTCTATGTAAAAGTGATTTAGGAATAATCCTAACTATTTGGTTAGGTTATTTTATTACAAATTTCTTGAAAATTTGCTGGATTATATTTTGTGTCGCAAAACTAAGTAGTCTGTGAGGGTCTTTTGCAAATGGGTCTTCCCCTTGAGATGTAAAAATGTAAAAATCATGATGTAAAGTGTCTTGAGGGTTAGAAAAATAATTTATCCCCTCAGGTTAATTAATTAAATTTTCTAGCCAAAATTAATTAAAATCCTAAACGATAAATTTAATTAATTCTAGGTCCTAGGCAAATTTAAATTCTCTGAAGGCAAAATTTGTTGGTCCTTAAAAATTAAATTTTAAGAGGTCTAGAGACTAAGGTAAATTGATTATTTTGCTAAATTTTAAGCCTTTGGTCCCTCGGGTTAAGTCAAAGTCAAAATTTTGAGGAAATTAATTCAAAAATTAAAATTTTTGAATTAATTAAAATGCATTTAATTGAAAATTCGAATTTCCCCAATAATTTAAAATTTCAACAGATGGGATTAAAAGAAATTTTTTCATCAACGGTCGAGATTTCTTTGACGAGGATCACTCAAACTAGCCGTTGGAGGATATATTTTTAAACAGGAGGTCGTTTGTCAATCAAATCATCCAATCTCTGGATCGTGTACTAAGCTCTCAAGCTCTCTTGTATACTTTTTTGAATTAATGCAAAAGTCTTTGGGGTTTCAATGTGTTGTAGTCTTCCTCTTCAAGAATTTATGGTAACATTGTTTTAATTTCTGCTTAATATTATGCGAAAACTATCAATCAATAGCTCTCTTAGAATAATCTGAATACAAAGTACCTTATTCAGTTTGTTGGATCTAGGGTAACATTTTTAATTTTGATTGAAGTAGCAGGTATTTCTATTTCTTCGGAATTTTATTGTTGTTCTATTTCTCTACTTGATTTGATGGTTGATCTAATATTTTGCAGAAGATCTCTTAGGTTCTCATTGGGCGTTTGGGGATAGTTCTCGGTTGGACCAACCAACTCTCAACACATATTTTCTGAAGAGCCTACTCCATATAAGCCTCAGGATTTATCTAACGATAATCTTTTTTCTGCAGGGTGTTTTTGGGCTAGTACCTCTGTAAAATTTTAAAATCTTTTAAATATTTTGTGGAAAGTTTTATAGATCTGGCTATTAAGAGCCTTAGATTATCAGATTCGGGAGCGGAGTTGGACTTATACTCCGCAGATCTGATAGATCTGTAAATTATTTGTATAGATTTATTATTTACTTGTGTAGATCTGAAATTTTGTAACATAATTTTGAATTTAACACTTGGGTTTTTGGGATTTTCTCTATTTTTGTACATATTGGGTATTGGGTTTTTCTATTTTCACTTGTGCAGAAATAGATCTGAGAAATCAACCACGAAAATCTTCATATCTGAGTTAGATCTAGACCCTGGAGGACAAGATCTGGGCTCAAAGATTGTTTGCAGGAATATATTTGAGAAATTAGCCAAGTAAATCTTTAGATCTAGACCCTAGAGGGCAAGATCTGGGCTCAAAGAATATTTGCAGAAATAGATCTAAGAAATCAGCCAAGTAAATTTTCAGATCTGAGCTAGATCAAGAAGATCTGAGGGTTTTGAGACAGATCTAGGCCTTGGAGGGCAATATCTTATCCCAAATCTTTTTACAAGGCCAGTGATTAAAGATTTTGCAATAAATCTGAAGATCTAAAGCAAAATATTTTTTTTAGAACAAGGGTTTCAAGTTTTGGGGCTCCTAAGCCTAGATCTGCCTTCTCCTAGCCCAATGTTAGTTCTATTGGGCCTAGTGCTAGCTCTCATTGGCCCTGGATTCCCTTGCTCCATTTCTGATTTGAATATTTGATTTTCTGAAGCTAATCATTGGTGGGTTTTTGCAGAATGTTTGGTAAAAAGTTGTGTTTCAGATATTGAATTTTTTTTGGCAACTTGGGCAAGTGATCTTCAAGGCCTAAGGCCTAAGGGTTTGATCTCTAAACCATCTTTTTCCTCACTGTTTGCTACAACAGTCATATACCTTTCTAATAGTGGTAAAAAACACATCTAAGTGGTTTGAAATTAACTAAAAAATTGCTAAATATATTAATAAGTCATTTCTGTTTGATGTGTATCAAGAATTTGGCCTAGATCTACATTTTGGGTCACTGTTATCTCTTAATAATTCTATTTCTTAAGTCTGAAATATAACAGTAAAAAAATTTCATGTGGGTTAGCCTAGAATCAGTTCCTAAGTTGTCTAATACATTAAGGAATTAATTTCTTGAGTTGGGCATTCATCATTAGGCTTATTTCGTGTTTTAATTGTTGGCTGTAATAAGTATATCAAAACTGATATAATTCCGGAAATTACATCATAACAGGCTGAATTTTTTTTATAATTCATGTGGGCAAGTTTGGAAAAATTTCGGTAAATTTTTGGCATAAAGATATCATTGATAGCTTATTGTTTTCATTGTCATATTTCCGCTCTCATAAAGTTTTTCTTACTGCTGTCATAAAAATTAATTTTTGAAAATTAAGTACTCTTTCATGGCATTGTGATAAAATGCATATCCTTTGTTTCATAAACTGAGTATTTTTTGGGTATTTGTTGATATTAATTGCAAAGAAGTTTTTGTTCTCTTTGAGCTATAACTGTATCAGGAAGATTTGAAATAAGCTTGTGTTCTAATTGTAATATCTTCAGGGGTTTAATTTTGAGTCTTCATTTAGTAAAGCGAACATTTCATTTGGGTATTGGAAGTTTCTACAACATAAGCATCTTTTCATCTTTGAATTTAACTTCATCCCATCTTCTCATCATCTGGTGCATTTGCATATAAGTTAGTTTTCCATAAATAAAATTTACTTCCAAGCATAAGCTTGGTCGATAGAGAGATAGTTATTCATCCATCTTTGCTTGAGTGGCCCGCTTTTAATAGTACTTAAAACGATGACCTTGCAGTCATCAGAGCCACAACTCTTTGCAGCACCAGAGGCATCGGGTATGTTATATTTTAAGGAGAGGTATCGTTAATCACACCTTAGTGTGCTTCACCTTATCTTCTTTCTTCCAATTACTACGAAATCAGGCTCAATATAGAAAAGACCGAAGGGTTAAAACTTAGATAGGCATTTAACTAAAATTAGCCAAGATTTCTTGCATCTCACATTCGTTTTAGGGTCCACATTTCATATAAGATATTCATTCATCTAAGTAGCAGTTGCTAATCGATTACTTGGTCTTCATTTCCCTAGCAAGATCGTTGACTCCATAAGCCACTGATATCAATCGTTTAAAATCTAATCAAATCCTATAAGTCTTGCTAAATCTTAATCAAGTACTTGATCACTTCACTGTGTTTCCCGAACTAGTTGGTCCAACTAGTTCTTCTTCATTCCATTTTTCCATAGGGTCTACCCCCCTTAGCTTGTTGTAGGGAGACAGCTTAAACGGAGAGATTGAGGATCAGGGTGACAGCCCCCGATCTGAGCCGTTGTCGCGGTGCCTAGACATTTTGTGAGACAACAGGCCCAATTTCCAAATGACATCATCATGGTAATTTTTATTGTTTTTACATTATTAGTATTAAGGATAACTTGCAAGATCTCACTTGACAACTTCACCTTCAACAAAATATAAAAAGGTACAATGCAAGAAGAAAATTTCCAAAAGTAAGAATTAAGGTAAATATTGATAACTCCACGTTTATGGTAATTCTAAGATTGGTTAGAAATTTTGAACTTAAGGGATCATCATCCTATACTGTTGAGATTGGTAGCTTGGAGGATACTCCAAATCCTAGGGTACATGGTTGTGGAGGAATTTGCACCACAACAATCATTTTCGGGCTAAGTACCTGAGAGATGGGTTTTGTACCCAAAGGAGTCGGCACAAAACCAAGATGAATTTTGTTGCTTTGACCTTTGGAGCATGTGTGGCACCCTTAGTGGAGCAAGGGGCCACATAGAAATCCAAGAGAGGCCTTGCCAAATGGGAGAAAATAATTTTTTATTTATATGAGTGGGCTTGTGGCAAAAGATTAGTGTTGGTTGGACTTTAGGAGAGCCCTCAAAAAGGGCTAGATGTTGCCATAAAGGATCACATAAATAAATGGGAGTGAAGACCTCATTTGGCATCACCCAAGTGAAACTCGTCATAAGTGGGAGAGCAATCTGAAATAGGTTTCAGAACTTTGGAGCTTAGCAAACGTGAGAAAGAGCTTGTCTTGGTTCGTTCTTGTGACTCTCTAAGCAAAGGAAAGGCAGGGTGCTAGCCGTGAGAGTAAGAGGAAGAATTCTTGGTAGTTGTGGTGCTAGTTTGTGGGCTTAATAATCTTTAGAATAGGCCGCATTATCTCTATTTCTCTTGGAGATAGGCCGAGCTCTTGTAACAAAGTTTTGGGAGGGTCGTAAGGCCTCAAAAGAGGCTACTACAGGGGCCGAGTAGAACCAAGGCACAACAAAGGTGGAAAAAGTGTTAGAAGGAGGCTCAGCGCGGATGTTAGAGGCAATATGAGGCCAACAGGAGGGCTGTAGTAGCTGCTACAACAGCCCTAACCAGAGCCAAATTTGCAGACCGAAGGTGCAACACAGTCTAGAAGAATTGGGACAGAAAAGTAAGCGTCCAAGATATGTATTTGTTCTTCCAAAGATGATGGTTGTTAGGCTGGTGTAATGTCCATATTGGATAGAGTTTTGTGAGCATCTTAAGGACTGGTTTAAGGGAAATAAGAAGGTGTCCTTGAAGCCCTAAGTGCAGTGCTTATAAAGGAGTATAATTCTACTAGAAGAGGTAGTCTGAATGAACCTTAGGGACTGATCTTTGAAGGACAAAAGAAGGCATCCAAGTGAGTCAGTTTGATTGCCCTAGTTCAATATGCAAGAGAAGGACATCTTCAGTGGGAGTGGGCAGCCTTCGTGCCCTTGACCTCTCTTCATTATAGCATCAGAGGAAGGCAAAAGTGGGCAGCCAAAGAGCTGTTCACAAATGCAGTTGTCGACAGCTAATCGAATACCCTATGTGTTGATGACTTGATGGAATAAGGAGCAGCTAGAGGGCAGTATTGTTTGGAGTCAAGTTCAGTGACCTAAAGGACCTGTGATCATTGATAGAGGCAGATTGGGAGCTGAAGTACCCAAAAAATGTGTTCAAGGTATATGGACTGAAAGAAGCTGAGGATTCGACTACATCCACAAGTAAGTTGATTGTATCTTGTTTAGGGTATATTAGTTGTCAAAGGATTGACACCGAGCCCTAGTTGTATTCTTGTATCAATGATTGTATGAGGACCATTATCCTTGGTACGGGAGACCTAGATAGTTGTATTAAAGGTTGATTAATATGACAAAGTTTGGTTGAAATTGTTTAAAAGTTGTCTATTGTGCACTCGCTGATTTATTGTTGTGTTTATTACGCTGTGCAAAGTAGTTTTGTTCTGGCATTTGATTTGGTTGTGTCAAAGATTGTAAGGCCCAAACCTAGATTCTCTAGTGTCATGGAAAATCAACATGGTATCAAAGATACTATGAAGGGCCAGTAAATCAGAGTGTGCATAGCGAGTACAGGTCAAGAGGGACTTGGTTCCATTATTGTTGAAGGACTAATAGCAATGATGAAGTTGTTAGTGGGTCTGCGATATGAGGACAGGTTGGAAGGGTTGTCTAACTATAGTTCGTGGAAGGAAAGGATAAAGTTGGTTCTGATGGTGTACAAGATCTAGGACTTTGCAAGAAAGAGATCAAAAAACCATCTGACCCTAAGAATATGGAATTGTACGAATAGATGGATATGGAAGCCAAACTAATCATCCTAGATAGTGTCAAGGATTCTTTGATACCTCATATGTCGAGGAAGAACATTGCCCATGATATGTGGAAAGATCTTCAAGATCTGTTCCAGAATAAGAACGAGAATCGGATGTTGATATTGAAGGATAAGTTGAAGGCCATCAAGATGATGGACAGAGAAGAAGTAGTACCATATCTGACGAGATTGTCTCAAGTTCGAGATGAGCTTGTTGCCATCGGAAAGACTATTTCACATTCTAAGATGGTGAGGATTTCTTTGAAGGGGTCTACTGAGGAGCAAAAGACATTCATCAAAGGGATTGTTGCCAGAGAGAAGTTGCTAGATTGGAATAGGGTGTGGGATGAGTTCATTAAGGAGGAAATGCAAGATGAGGATCTCCATCCAAAGAAGAAGGCTTCTGATGATGACGTGGCTCTTGCAACAAGAATGAAGGGCAAGAAAAATAAGGACCTGAGTAAGTTGAAGTGTTTCAGTTGTGTCGAGTATGGTCATTATTCTATAAAATGTCCGAAAAAGAAGTAGGGGGATGATGAGAAGAAGAAGGAGAAACAGGTTGCAGGTGTCCACTTCTACTAAGCTAGATGATCTCTCCAGGAGATTGGAGATTGAATATTTTTCTCTGATTTCTCATTTCTATGAGGGTGCCATCGATGAGACGACATGGTACGTGGACAATGGTGCATCGAAGCATATGAAAAGTTCCTAGGATGTGTTCGAGACTCTAGCTAAGTGGGACTCAAAGTTGCACATGATGGTGGGCAACAAGAGTCAGAAGGATATTAGAGGAACTAGTGTCATGCCATTAAGAATGGAGTCAGGTTAATTGATGCGAATTCAGGATGTGCTATTTGTACCAGAACTCAGATATAATGTGTTGTATGTCTCATTGATCGAGCAGAAGGGGTTTGAGGTGATTTTCCAAGATGGGAAGGTGAAGCTTAGGCCCAAAGGCTCTAACTCTGCTGGAGTAGCCATTAGTGTTAGGGAGCATGGTCTATACAGGTTGATGGGAAAGCCTACAGATCATGAGAAGAAGAATCATGAGCAAGTGCAGGTTCCAGAGGTTCAAAGGGAGCTAATTTCTAGCGGAGGTTTGCAGGTTTAGAGGGACAATGTGCAGCCCAACAAGAGAGAGAGGTCAGTGGGGAGATAGGGTGCTTCTACAACTAGAAAGAAGGAACGGTGGGATGGCCTTAAAGCATTTTGGGAGAAGAAGAAGCAAGAGGCTTCTCATGGCAGAGACACTTCTAAGGAGGGTGTAGTTCATGCTACAAGGTATGCTGGAGTGGTGAGCGCCAAGAGTTGGGGAAGTGTCGCCAACAATGATAGTGATGACGAGTTACTTCCTAGTCTTGCAAGTACCTCTCTCACTAAGAGGGAGCATTGAGATTGGTAGCTTGGGAGGTACTCCAAACCCTACGGTACAAGGTTGTGGAGATTGCACCACAAAGGTCATTTGTTGGCTAAGTACCCAAGAGATGGGTGTCATGTCCCCAACAAATAATTTCGTTAAGGATAATTCACAATTTTGCAATACTAGTAGTTGATGAATATTTTGGCATTTGAACTTAGGCATAAATTCAATTTTGAAAGGGGAAAAGAGGCCAACTTAGGAGAAATGAAAATTTAAAATGTTGGTGGATTGTGGGGGCCACCCAAAGGGTAATTGAACCCCTTGGAGGAATTAGAACCACAAGGGAATGAAGGAAAAAAGGGGAGTTCGAACTAGTGGGTCTGTTACTGCTCCAACTAGCAGGGGTCCTAGGAGGGATCCTAAAAGGGAAACTATTAGGTCAAGGGAAACAATGGAGCGATAGCCCACTGTCACCTCAACTAAGGCTCCCTACTCTTTACGGACTTTCACCGATGGGAGGAGACCCGGTATAAGGAGAATCACTAGATGAATGAGTCAATAAAATGATAAGGGGTGATTCTTAAGGCCTATTCATACGAGAGACTCAATTGTGTGGTTTGATTGCTCGAGAAGCAAGGCATAAGGTTCTCTAGGAAGGGCCAAGGGGATTTCAAAGGTTAAGGTTTGCAAATAAGACTTGTAAATGAGATACCTAGTCCTAAAAATCCTTATGAAAACTTGGTTCCCAAGTGGTCTTTGTGAAATTAGCTTCAATAAGTTGTAGGACCACATGGGACCAAGTGGACCCAGAATTAGGTCAAGGGGGGAAGTTGATCAATCAAGGGTGTGCTTTATCTAATTGAGGGGGAGAAGGGGATCAAAGGGGAAATTTTCACCAATTTTGATGCAATGATCGGAGATCCTAATGAGGTCACTAGCCAAGAGAAACCAAGGGAAAAAATCGATCTCAGAACTAGGGCCTGGAATATCTCAAGATCCCACCATTGAAATTGCTTCAAATTTGGAGGACCTTTAGAAGGCATAACAACGCAGTAGAGGGCAAGAGATTGAACCTTTTGGATGTGTAAATCATGAGAAAATTGGTGCCCTAGATCACCTCTAGAGGCTAGTCCTAGAAATAAGAGAGAAAGGTGAGAAACATATGCTTTTGAGTAATCACCAATGGAGGATCAGTGTCAAATCCTTTGGGAGATATGGAGTCAAGGAGATTCCAATGCTTGGAATGGATTCCCCTAGTTAAGGAGGCCTCTAGAACAATTTTGCATGGCATTGGGGCATGAGAACAAATGCTTCAAGGTATTTACACTTCGATTTACAATATATGATGACTTATCAAGATAAAATTTTGACAAAATATCTCTAGGAATATTCATTCATTCATACATGGCCCATGACATGATGCAACGCTATAGAAGATCAAATTTCCACAATTTCGCATAAGAAAAGCAGTAGATTTCAGCGTAGGATAGTGAAAATCCCAGCGACATCCATATGACATAATAAAATAACAAGAATAACATCAAAAGTGTAACAACCCATCTCAAATCACGAACAACATAGCAATATTAACATGCATGTGAGGCATGCATATGATAGCTACATATACATGCATCATATACATTGCACTAGTATATATATATATATCGACTATTCATGGAGAATGTCTAAATATAAGATAAATGAATTAATTATCAAAAGTGTTAATTAAATACCTAATTCTCGTAAATAGAAGGAATATACATTTAGTAAGGAATATAGTTGAGTTTATTCATATGTTTACCAGCTCATGTATAACCCAAAATGTATATTAAATAAACTAAACCCATAAACCTTATTATTAAACCTGATATGTTATAAACATAAAATAATATGTAATATTTAAAATCATTATGGTCTTATACTATTTAATAAATTAAAGTACCAACTATCCAAATTAAAAGTGATACCATTCGATGTTGTAAGGGGATCTGATTCAATTAAAGGCAAGAAGCATGACAAAGCAACCACCACTTAACAAAAAATAATATCCTTTCACAAAGGCGGTGAACGGATACGTAAAGGTGAAGGGACCTCTACTATTTAAAGGGAGGAAGGAGGATTTCAAAGGGGGGAGAAATATACAGAGGAAAGGGAAAAATAAATCTGTTGGAGGGATGAGCCAGAGGCTGGATTTTGGAACTGAAAGTTGGAAAGTTCAACTGTTCTTGGAGTTTTGGGCACGGGGGCTAGTGGACTTCCATTTCGAAGTTCTTTGGATCTGGGAACCGCAGAGGTTGATCCCAGATAGGCAGGGAGGAATAAGTTGGTTTGGTAATGGAATCAGAAAACTTGGAGCAACGTGATCAACACCAGACGGGAGAATCAGGTACGCAGATGCATTTAATTTGATAGAATTTTGCAAAAGAAATCTGTCAATATGATAAAATTTAATATCAGTCTTTACATTTGATTGAAATGGAATATCAGTCTTTACATTTGGTATCAGCGCCAAGTTTAAACACTTGGGACCTTAGTGGCTACCATCATATAGCTGGAATTATAATTAACACTAAGAGAGTTCTCCTATTTAACACTAAGTGTTAAGTTTTCAAATTCAAAACTTTTGGCACATTCTGAGCATAACTACATGATTAGGCCACAACCTGAACTAGACAGTGAAGTAATTTTAAGAGTATAGAAGTACTGTTTTTAAAAGGACCAAGAGGCTAGATTAATAGCCCATTTAAGGTCGAATCCTTTAGTAAAAGGAGTGAAATTTCTGGGCATAACTATTAAGATAGAGAAATTCTGGGTATAAATATTAAGATCTGAAATCACCTTTCAAATTAAGAATACTGTGTCACCTCAATAATCCGAAATATTCAAAAGTCTATGTATTTTCTGTGGATAGTCACATCAAGGAATAAAGAGACATTTGAGGGCTAGTCAGCTTAAGTAAAGGACTTAGTGTCGAGTTGATTGGAGACATTGTAAGTATAGTTAAAAAAAAATCAACTTGAAGCTATAGTCATAAAAGACAAAGACTGAACTATGGAAGATCTGTTACAGCCACATATATAAAGTCTAATTTGTAGACAGAGATATAGTAGCTAAAAATATGTATCCGAAAATGTCATCCTAACATTTATAGTTTTGTGCATAAACAAATGACCGAAAATTCTAAGTTAAGAAGGATTGGAGACAACTCTTGAAGCAAGCGAAAAGACTACTTAATACCAATTCCCAGAAAAGAAGTTGTTATTGCTTGTAGTCTATATTCATAAGAATCTAGGCATCTATATAAATAAAATCTGAGCCCCTTAGTAAGGGAGAAACCAATCATATTCCATCAATAAAGAATCTTCTATAAGGATAAATAAAAAAAAATTCTGCTTTGGGTCAACTACAATACTTGCTTCTTTGTTATATTATGAAGTTGTCATAAACAAAATTTTAATTATTTGTTGTCTGTCACAACAAGAAGCTTCCAGTCGATGTAAACATCATAATAACCTGTTAATCAAAACAGTGAAAACATATTAGAAACCATTCTTCCCAAGCCTGCAATTTAATAATCTTCGTATTGCTTAATATTTCATTAGTAACCTTCATAAGGTTATCTTGGAAAATAGTACCTATGATATGCATTTTTATTGTTTAGAGGCTAAGAATAGAGTCATAACCATCACAATTACCATAGTAGCCAGGCCAGCCAGCAAAGCAAATCGAATCATGCCAAAGAGAATAAGCAATGCAATAGATATCTGAATTGACATTGACCAAAAGTCATGAACAATTTGAACCATCCGACTCATTGTTTTCTTATTAACTGACATTTAGTTCACAATTTTTCCCATTCCATAGCTTTGTCAAGCAGAATTTGGAAGGCACAAACCCTTTTGGTAAACCATACATATTAGCAACGATTACAACAACAACCTAAGTTTACCACAAAGAAACTTGTATTGATAATAGATAATAACTTCAGAAAATTTAGCTAGAAACAAATTATTCTGAAGCAATCGAGAACCCCTGTAACAGCAGATTAAAACCTAAGGTACCTGAAGTTATCTGAGGCAGGAAATCGTAATCCTCTAAGGACAATTTTACGCAAAGCAACCCAAGGATTCTGGAGAAGAACGGAGGTTTCCTGAAGAAGTCGGACCCTGCTGAAAGATTTGTTTTAGGGGCTAGATTAGAGACTGTAGCAGATTTAAATTAAGGATACTCCGTTAAGCCTTCTGATAAAATTCACAAGAGAAACATAGCTGTGCACTATTTGCGAATTTGTACAGGCAATTCTAATGATTCGTAGTAGGCGTATAATTTTTCAAAAGCTGTAGTCTGTTGGACCTGGGATTCACTGTGGATTATTTGAAGTTTAATACGATATTGCTACCAATGATATTAACCCGACAACAATGCACTATAGTAAATATTGTATGGATGATTAATATACAAATATGTAATATTCCTAATTAGCCATGGCTAATTGGAATATTCGATTTTGCTTATTTTTTCCTTCTATAGTTATTTATGAATAAAAAGGTGAGGGAAAGGGGACATGACTTACTTTTAGAATAAAAGTCACTTCCTAGTAGCACAACGTTGTGACTTAAAGGGGAGCCAAGGGGGCCAAAGGGGGACGCAGAGATGGAGCCCATGCAGACACTTGGAGGGACTGCGCAGAAAGGAAGAAACACGTGGCAAGAGAGGAATTATGCTGGAGAAGGTGGGCCTTGGGATTGAGAGAGGCAAAGGCTATAAAGGAGAGAGGAGCTTCCTCATTTTGGCATTCGATTATGTGCATTTGAGCTAGTCACTTCGACTTAGAGCACGATCGCTGTTTAGCTACTCTGCAGCACTGTTTATTGCATTGAGTGTCTCTGTTCAGAGATCTCACCCTTAGCCCCGGGGGACTTCGAGTGCCTGCTCGGGAAAGGTATTTCCATCAGCGTTTTTGCAGTAGTTTTATCAGCATTTTAGCAGGAAGATTGAGCATCTTGGAGGACTGCGTAGCACTGAGAGGGATGACGCAGTTCTTTCTGGCAAGAGTTCTGGATTGAGGGTTTGCAGCAGGATTTGTGCTGGGAAATTGAGCAAGGGATCAACCCTTGCATATTGGAGGGTTTTGGCAGAGGTTTTAGGTAGACTACTAGAGAGTTTCATTCAGTGGCAGCGCAAAGCATTAAGGGACTACGCAGAACCCCAAGGGGGTAATTTTCGAGGGTCAGCCATTTCAGAAAAGCTTTTTGTATTTTTCTGGGTTTCTTGAGTAGAGTCCAATTCCAGAATTTCAGCATTTTCTGAGGAGGGGAACAACCCCAAATCCTCATTTGATTTCTAGCCGCAGCAGCAGCACGACAGTTCTCCAGCAGCTGGGATGCAGATCAAAGAGAGGCCATTCCTTTGCTATTCTGAGTGCATTTCTTCACTTGCCTTGTGCAAGTCAAGATGCCATCTTTCTGATCACCTCCTGTACTCATTCTATTGCTTAGTATAATAAAATGGCTTAGCATTTCTCTCTGCATTTCTTGAGTATTTGCTTATATTTCACGTTTATATTATTATATATTGCACCACTATCATTTTTATCATTTTGAGCTTCCCGGTTATTATATCACTTGTACGTATTTGGTTGGAGTTTACTGGGGTTTGGGGGAATATCTCTGAAACAGGATATTACAGTGGTATCAGAGCATAGATCTGGCTCAGCCTGTGGAGCTGGCAATTTATGACACCGGGGGAAAAACCCTACATCTGTTACAGAGGTAGGAGATACAGAGACACTGGGCGTAGGTTGGAGAATACCTACGGAGAGGAAGGCTGTGTTCCGATGGTGGACGCAGAACAGAAGGAGCCTGTGGTGGACGCAGAATAGGAGCCTATGGTGGACGCAGAGCAGAAGGATCTGATGGCAGACGAGGACGGGAAGAGATTTGCGAATATTCTCCTCAAATCAGTGCAGGATCTGTCGAGGTGGATTGAGGTGATGGGGCAAAGATTCACGATAGTAGAGGCCAGACAGCGTGAGAGCCCACAGGTTTTTCAGATTAGTGAGGGATCGGGTGCATCCCATCATTTGCCAGAGCGGAGTGATACTACGCAGCAGGTGGCCTCGCATGCCCCTACACACTCTACCATGCCCACTTTCTTAGGAGCAGACACGGGGGTCGGAGCCCAGCAGGAGGCAGAGCCCAGTCATATGCGAGATTATTTTGCAGAGTACCAGGCCTATGGGCAAGAGTTCAGGGATGCTCTTTCATTCAGAGACTTTGTTCAGCTCCAGCGCGATAGTAGACCCCGCGACCATCACAGAGAGTACCGGCATTACCATGATGGTGACACCCACCATGCAGCGAGTAGATTCCACTTGCCTATGTTTGATGGTTCATCAAACAGTTCGACAAAGTCTTGGGTGGAGAAGCTGGACATTTATTTCCAGCTTAACCAGATGTCGGAGACAGAGGCCATCAAGGTGGCGACATTGCATTTGGATGGTGAGGCTCAGGATTGGTGGTTTCATGGGATGATTACACTCGGACACTCCACAGTGACGACATATGCCGAGTTCACGAGGAGATTGATGGAGCGATTTGATCGGAGGGATCCAGAGCAGCATTTTGTTGAGCTGACAAGGCTCAAACAAACAGGGAGCCCAGAGACCTACATTGCAGATTTCTTGAGGGTCTTAGTGATGGTGCCAGATCTATCCACAGCACGAAGGATCTATATGTATGTTGAGGGGTTAGTAGAGCCACTTCAGGGTTTAGTCCGATCCACTAGACCAACCACATTCCAGGACGCCATTGGCAGGACTAGGGACTTACAGGATGTCTTACCCAGGACCCGGACACCTTACCCCCAAAGACAAACTTTCCAGTATGAGGGGAAGGATGTGAGGATTCCACCTCCAAAGGGGAATCCAGGATAAGCACAGATTAACAATGATGCCAGGAGGGAGCTGAAGAAGAAGCGATTGTGCTTCACGTGTCATGGGCCGTGGTCACTAGGACATAGACGTGCTGCTGGCAAAGCACATTTTATTGAGGTCTTCTCCGAGAGCAGTGGGGAAGAGGATGATGAGGATGATGTGGAGGTAGGAGATAGTCATGCCGTGCAGGGACCTTTGCCACCTCCACTGCCAGCAGCAGGTGGTGCATCTTTTGCACCTACCAGAGGGGCCCTTGCAGCATTGCGAGGAGTTCCCAAGTATCTGACGCTACGCGTACAGGAGACAGTACGTGGCCAGCGAGTATCAGTTTTGGTTGAAAGTGGGGCAACCCACAACATCATCGATGCATAGATGGTTGAGCGGAGAGGTATATAGATAGAGAGCTTCGATAGGTTTTCAGTCTTGGTCCCAGGAGATCAGACCATGATGTGTGCTCGTTATGTTCTAGAGCTGTCAGTGATGATGGGCACCTACACATTGACTGACCACTTTTTCGTGGTCGATATTCCGGACACCAACATAATACTGGGTGTTCAGTGGCTTATCACTCTAGGGAAGGTCATGACAGATTGGAAGACCCTAAAGATGGAGTGGGATGATGAGAAGACAGGGAGGCATGAGAAGATACGGGGACAGCACACATATCCGCCTCAGATTGTTTCGGTTCATCGAATAGAGGCAGTCTTCCAGAAGGGGGACGTAGAGTGGGCAATAGAGCTGCGCGCATCAGAGGCAGGGACTACAGGGCAGACGGTACATCCGGAGATACAATCCATCCTTGTCCGGTATGCCATAGTGTTTGGGGAGATTCCGCCGGGATAGCCACCGGACCGGGGGTTTGAGCACACCATCGAGCTTGAGCAGGGCATACAGGGAGTGATTACCACCCCCTATAGGCACCCCAAGGCCTATCGGGATGAGATTGAGCGGGCTATCCAGGAGTTGTTGGCTCTTGGGCACATTTGGCCGAGCACGAGTCCTTTCACTTCTTTCGTGGTGTTGGTGAAGAAGAAGGATGACACATTGAGAATGTGCATTGACTACAGGGCCCTGAACAAGAAGACACTGAAGAACAAGTACCCCATACCCAGGATCGACGAGTTGATGGATGAGTGAAGAGGAGCACGGTTCTTCTCAAAAATTGATTTGAGATCTGGGTACCATCAGATTCGCGTGAGGGAGCAGGACGTTCCCAAGACTACCTTCAGGTGTCAGTATGGGCACTTTGAGTTCTTGGTGATGCCCTTTGGGCTAACCAATGCCCCCACCACATTTCAGTCCTGCATGAATCACATCTTCCGCAGTCACTTGAGGAAGTTTGTGTTGGTATTCTTTGATGACATTCTCATTTATAGCAAGACTTGGGAGGAGCATCTCCAACACATTGAGACAGTGTTGCGTATCTTGCAGGAGCAACAGTTCTATGCCAAACTCTCCAAGTGTGAGTTTGGGTTGACAGAGATGTTGTATTTGGGACACATCATAGGGGTAGATGGAGTGAGAGTCCACAAGGAGAAGATCAGGGCCATCAGAGAGTGGCCGGAGCCGAGAAACGTGACAGAACTCCGGGGGTTCATTGTCATTTGTACTTACTACCGAAAGTTCGTCAAGAGTTTCTCACAGCTTGCTGCACCCCTAATAGATTTGATGAGGAAGGGGGCTTTCAGTTGGTCAGATACAGTGCAGCGAGCCTTTGACAGGCTCAAGGAGGTTATGAGCAGCTGCCTAGTGCTTGCATTGCCATATTTCACACAGCCATTTGTTTTGGAGTGTGACGCGTCGGGAGAGGGGATTAGTGCAGTATTGATGCAAGGAGGTCACCCTATAGCCTATGAGAGCCGGAAGCTCCTTCCGCACGAGAGGTTATACTCTATATACGACAAGGAGATGCTGGCCATCATGCATGCATTGGCCAAGTTTCGACAGTATTTAGTGGGTAACAGGTTTAGGGTGAGGATTGATCACAACAACCTCAGATTCTTTTTGGAGCAGAAGCAGCTACAGGAGAGGCAGCAGAAGTGGATCAACAAGATCCAAGCATAGACTTTGACATTGAGTATGTCAAGGGTAAGAACAACGTGGTAGCATATGCTCTTTCACGTAGACCAGCCACATTGTCTCTTATGAGCTTGTACACAGACTGGAGGGCTCGACTCTTAGTAGATTCCTCCAAGGACAGGTTTGCATGTGAGGTTTTGGATGGGCAGGTGGCGGACGACAAGTACAGGGTGGTCGATGAGATCATCTACTACAGGGATCAGATCTTCTTGACTGAGGGATCTCAGCTCAAGAAGAAGATACTCCAGGCATCACATGATTCATCATTGGATGGCCATTAGGGGTTTACCAAAACCTACAGGGCAATCAGAGAGAGGTTCTCATGGAAGGGCCTCAAGGAAGACGTACTCCAACATATCCGAGAGTGTGACGTTTGCTAGAGGAACAAGGGGGAGATGAGCCATCCCGCAGGTTTATTGCAGCCTCTTCCCATTCCGGAGGGGAAATGGGAGAGTATTTTGATGGACTTCATCACAGGGTTGCCCATGGTACAGGGCAAGGATTGTATCTTTGTCGTTGTTGACCGACTGACGGAGTACGCACATTTCTTTGCCATATCCGCACGCTACACAGCAGCACAGATGGCTGAGCTGTTCTTCAGAGAGGTCTTCAGGCTACTTGGTCTTCCTAAGACCATCATCAATGACAGGGACAACCGTTTCATGGGCGGGTTTTGGCAGGAGCTTTTTCGGCTAGTGGGGACGGAGTTGACACCGAGCACTAGTTATCACCCACAGACAGACAGACGGACAGAGATAGTTAACAAGTGGCTGGAGAGCTACTTGCGTAACTATGTCAGCGGGTAGCAGAGAGCATGGCTGAAGTCGCTGCATCTAGGGGAGTACTGCTACAACACTACACATCACATGTCCATTGGTATGTCACCATTCTATGCTTTGTATGGGTATCATCCTTTATCTTTTGTTGACATGATGTTTGGTGATAGCAAGGCTCCGAAAGCCAAGATTTGGATCCAAGAGAGTCAGGATATCCTCCGAACTCTCAAGGATAACATCGCTACAACGGAGAACCAACAGAAGCTATATGCTGACAGGGGTCGGGTGGAGAGACAGTTTGAGGTAGGGGACATGGTCTACCTACGATTACAGCCATACCGATAGTCATCACTGAAGCAGAAGGGGGCTGAGAAGCTCAAGCCCCACTTTTATGGGCCATACAGGGTGATACGCAGGATTGGACAGGTTGCATATGAGTTGGAACTGCCCCAAGGCAGCAAGATTCATAACGTTTTTCATGTATCATGCCTGAAGAAGGCATTGAGGCAGCAGGTGACAGTGACAGATGAGCTACCACCCATGGATTATGAGGGGCATTTGGTGTTGCAACCAGAGGCTATTATTGATACCAAGGAGAGGCAGCGACGGAGCAGGACGGTCCGGGAATTCTTGGTGAGGTGGAAGAATTTGCCAGATGAGGATGCCACTTGGGAGAGTGAGAAAATCGTGCAGCATCCATCACTTCAATTGCTTGAGGACAAGCAACATTTTGCTAGGGGAGACTGTAATATTCCTAATTAGCCATGGCTAATTGGAATATTTGATTTTGCTCATTTTTGCCTTCTATAGTTATTTATGAATAAAAAGGTGAGGGAAAGGGGACATGACTCACTTTTAGAATAAAAGTCACTTCCTAGTAGCACAACATTGTGACTTAAGGGGGAGCCAAGGGAGCCAAAGGGGGACACAGAGATGGAGCCCATGCAGACACTTGGAGGGACTGCGCAGAAGGGAAGAAACACGTGGCAAGAGAGGAATTACACTGGAGAAGGTGGGCCTTGGGATTGAGAGAGGCAAAGGCTATAAAGGAGAGAGGAGCTTCCTTATTTTGGCATTCGATTATGTGCATTTGAGCTAGTCACTTCGACTTAGAGCACGCTGGCTGTTTAGCTAGTTTGCAGCACTGTTTAGTGCATTGAGTGTCTCTGTTCAGAGAACTCACCCTTAGCCCTGGGGGACTTTGAGTGCCTGCTCGGGCAAGGTATTTCCATCAGCATTTTAGCAGGAGGATTGAGCATCTTGGAGGACTGTGCAACACTGAGAGGGATGACGCAGTTCTTTCTGGCGGGAGTTCTAGATTGAGGGTTTGCAGCAGGATTTGTACTGGGAGATTGAGCAAGGGATAAACCCTTGCATATTGGAGGGTTTTGGCAGAGGCTTCAGGTAGACTACTGGAGAGTTTCTTCAGTGGCACCGCAGAGCATTGAGGGACTGCGCAGAACCCCAAGGGGGTGATTTTCGGGGGTCGGCCATTTCAGAAAATCTTTCTGAGTTTTTCTAGGTTTCTTGAGTAGAGTCCGATTCCAGAATTTCAGCGTTTTCTGAGGAGGGGAATAGCCCCAAATCCTCATTTGATTTCCAGCAGCAGCAGCAGCACGACAGTTCTCCAACAGCTGGGACACAGATCAGAGAGAGGCCATTCCTTTGCTATTCTGAGTGCATTTCTTCACTTGCCTTGTGCAAGTCGAGGTGCCATCTTTCTGATCACCTCCTGTACTCATTCTATTGCTTAGTATAATAAAATGGCTTAGCATTTCTCTCTGCATTTCTTGAGTATCTGCTTATATTTCACGTTTATATTATTATATATTGCACCACTGTCATTTTTATCATTTTGAGCTTCCCGGTTATTATATCACTTGTACGTATTTGGTTGGAGTTTACTGGGGTTTGGGGGAATATCTCTGAAACGGGATATTACAAAATATACCTCACTAACGATATGCGCCTGGAAATATCACTAGCACCTGTTAGATAAAAACTAACGACCCTGCATGCATATAAAAGGCATGGTGCTCACACATTGATTCAAACACCTGACGCATTGAAATTTATTCTTAGATGGCGATTAGTGTTAAATGATGAAACTAAGGGTTTAAACCTTTGATGCGTGTCAACCATCATAGGATAAAGGAACATGCAGTGGTATGACGGTGGGAGCGTTCATCAAGAGACAGGTGTTAATGGAATTGGTGTCGCTCGGGTCTCCACTTTTCTTGAAGCACTTTGTGAGCTCATAAATTCAAATAAGCGTTCTCACTTTAAATAGATTGGTATTCGATTCCTGAGGTTTCTGGACAACACAGAAATTGCAATGCGAGGACGAGTGCAAAGATGAGGAGGAGAAGCAAGTGGAGTTCAATGTCGAATTGTTTGGGTAAAGATATGATAAATGACATAATGAAGAGACTTCCGACTAAATCCGTGGCCTATGCGGCGTGCGTCTACCGCAACTGGCATAACCATGCCGCCAACATCCTCTCTACTCTGAAATTAAAGGCGGCACTCTCTCAGAATCTACAATTGGAGGCTGCCATGGATGAGATTATGGAGTCGAATCCTTGGGCATGTTGCTTCGGTAACCAGACGTTCTCGGTATCGATTCCCGCTCCACTCACTTGATTCAAAATTCGTTTTCTTCCCTGTTCTGCGCGTGAGCTTGAAGATGGTGGGCGGCCATACCTTAAATCAGGGCCGGACTTGCAATTGCCTTTGCAGGCCAAAAGTTCAGCTTGTCAAGGATCTCTATTCTTCTAAAAAGGAATTTAGGCTCAAAAATCCCTACTATTGCATGTTATGCTCCAGGTATTATTGGTCTAGATGCAATCACCATGGTAGTTTAGTTATGTTAATTGTTTGTTAATTAGTAAATCATCCTAATTATGAAACAAAACAGATCACATATGCCAATGTTATTTGCTCTTTGCAACTGTTAATTTGTATCTGTTCTATGTTTCACATTCTGGCTATGGCTTATGCTTATGGTTGAGAGGGTTCAGTATTATTATTACACCGGATGTTTATTACCCTACATTCCACCCAGTTTGCCACATAAGGAAGCTTTAGGGCCTCAGGGTTCTGAGCACAAAACACATGCAAAAGGCATGCACAAGGAATCACTCAGCATCATTAAATTTGGTCATTGGGCCATCATGTCTAGGATTCATAGATTGCAGTCTTGATGCATTTGTGTCCACTCTTCCATTTCAAAATCCTGTTACACCTTGATAGTGTGTTGTTGTAACATATAGATTGGTTATTTCGTTTGATTTTCGTTCCATCTTAACATTTAAATTTGTATAAAAATTCCTCGTGGCTACAATGAATCTTTATGCCTCTACTCATTTACTCACGGGTCTGAGAATTATAAAAAGGAGTGTCTTATTTAGTCTTTGTTCCCAAAAATTTAGATGGTCATCATGCATTATTTTGTTCGTTTTGTCAATTAGGTCTCGTTATGGTCTTGTTCTGATTTAATCTGTGAGGAAAAGCAGTTCCGTTTTCTTTGCCTCTTTCACACATATTTTGTGTAAATACCCCACGTGCATGCCAGTGTTTATTCCAAACAAAATAAAAAAAATGACAAAAGAGGTTTCTGTCTCAATTTGGTCATTTAGTATATATATATATATATAAACAAAAAAAAAAACCTTACATTTTAAACGTGGAACAAGCTTTAGTTGTTCAATTTACTGTGACAATCTCCTTCCTTACTCCAATATCAAAATATTAGTGGGGATGGCCAATGAAGAGAGATTGAGAGCGTGGTTTGAAAGTATAGATGTCTAGGGAAAAGGCCAAATCAATGCTTTCGATCTGAAGAAACCTCTAGTTGCTGGCAATCTCCACTTCTCAGATTCGATTGCCCAATAGATGATAGGACAGAAATGGAATCATGAGCTTTGCAGAATTTGTGGCTCTTAACAAGTTTCTCTCAAAGGTACGTATCATTTTCAGCTTTCGTTGCCCTTTAAGAACTTCATCGGTGAATGTTAAACCACTTGCAGGTTTTTGAAAATAAAATTTGTTGCAAAGGAAATGTATCATTTATGCCAATTCTGTTTCAAAGGATTTTTCTTACAAGAGTTCTCTTCTAATAGCCTGCTGTTCATAGTTCATTGGCAATGCTTACGGTAAACCTATAGTAAATCTGTAAACGAGAGCAACTTGAGATAAATACACTTTTTCAAAAAAAAGAAAATTTGTTGTCATAATCTTGGCTAACTTATATTCAAGTCTATTACAAGAAGTATAGGATCAACTGATGCAATATGTACTTAAAGAGTGGAAGGCCTCCTTTGATATAGGTGTGGGGAGAGCAATCCTGATCGATCATTTCCTAGAATAAAAGAAAGGAAATTACCAACCATTTTGAATTAGTCTCGGAATCATTAAGTTATACAACATGGGATTGGGTGGAACCAATGTCTACTCGCATGTATGTTTTTTTTTTCTTTTTTCTAGGATACTGGGAAGTTCCTAAAACTTAAATCAGAAAAGATGAGCAATGTACTGGTCCCGTTTGCTCAGATGGGTAATCCACCTAGGAAGAATGGGTTTCATAATTTCCCCATATATTGCTCTATGAGAGTGCAATAGGTGACATCATAGGATGAAGAAGATCACCATTGTCACTAAACCAAGTCCCCATTGAAATTCCTGAACTCTGGACACTCCTGTATCTTCACACTTCAGAATTTTACCCCTGTTTATTCTCTAATGTGTACTGTCTATATTGGAGAACAAGAAGAATTTTTACAGGATCCTCAAGATGCTCTTTTACTCTGATTTCATAGCTAATTCTGAAGCACTAGGATCACTTTTAGACTAAGCAATTTGGCTTGTAAGCTTTATTATAGTTTCTTATAGTCACCTGGGAGACTCAGGGTTCAAGGTAAACAGAGCACTTTTCGTTCAAGTAAAAGCCTGATCTGTCACTGAAGAACTAACATCCTTACTGTCAAATGTTCTTAACATAGAGCTCTTGAAACATCAATACGGGTAGTTATAAAAAAAATAAAAAATCCAATTTGCATTTCTATTCCACATTAAAACTAATCTGTAAGTTTTAAGACCCAGAAATTTTGAGGAATGAAAGATATTAGAACACAATCTGAACATTGTACTGTACAGAGTAAAATAAACATGTTTGGATTGGAGGAGAAAGGGATTGGCTATCATGTACACACCCTATGAATTGTCCTTGTTAAAGAAAAATCTCGCATTTCTTGAGTTAAAGCTATGAATATTTCTATTTGGCACATCAGAACTATACCATCCATACCTCTCCATCTGAATTCTATGTTATTAGGTCATGTACCTTCTATAGACAGACATATAATTGAATAAGCATAATACCTCCTATCAATACCATCATGGAATAGGTGACCACTATTCAATATAGAGAAATCTTCATTGACAATTCTTCAATTTTGCAATGGCAAAAACTGTTTTGTGAAATGAGTTTCCTTTTGGTTTGTCATGGATCTTATCATCCTTACTGACTGCCAGTATAGATTCTGAAACAATAAATTTTGATCTGTTTGCTTCGAAAGACAGATTCGATAGGATTTCAGTCTACTTAGAAATCACTCTGATTCAGAATATTCTCCTTGGCAGCTTCCATCTTTGCCTAATTACCGATATCCCTACATAAATAGGCAACAACAACAACAAAAATAAAAAATAAAAAAAATCTGTCTTCTGAGGTAGAGTGACGCCCTTTTTAAAATTACGAACTCTCTTTATTCTTATTCTCATTAATAAAGAACATGAACGTAGCTTACCCAACCATAATGCAATTGTACTGCATTTTTAATATAATATTGACGGATAGTTCCTCTTCAACTAAAAACTCTTACCACCATAGGTTACCTTTGGATACCAGTCAACTTCTCACTTTTGTTAATGGAAATCTAGATATTCCACTCTTATAGTAAATTTCCATTGGAAAAGGCACTTGTGCAAGATCTCTATTCTCATCACGTTAATAAACATATAATTGTACTATATTATGGATCTACTATTATTTCTAGTTTTTCTATTAATTACCACTCCAGATATGCAAATACGATCAGAAAATATGAGAAGAAGCGTATTCAGAGGATAGCCTAGTTATTTCTGATGTAAACAATGACTTAACCCAGGATAACGATTATGATATAAAATGTTACTCTTGAAAAGAAGCAAAAGAAAATTATAAATTGTCGGTTGATGTCCTACTACTGCTGCCTCCTTGATGTCCTTTCCAAGGTTTTCAATGATGAAGTTTTCCTCCACATTGTGTACTCGGAGTCATTTCAATGTTATTATTTGTTCACTACTTCAACATCATTGGAATTTCACAACTAACAACTATACCTATGTTTAGCGTTAAACATATAGGAATGAAAGCCATAAATTTCATGCACGATCAATACACAAAAGAATGATTTCCAATTATTATGCTTAACGTTGCTGGTGCATGGATACTTATATAAATTATGACTTATGTTAGGGATGTGATATTTATAATTTTATTTTTATTTTTTATTTTACATATCAACATGAATGATGAGATGGAAATAAAATAATGAGTACACTTTACTACAAGGTGTGAAAATGAACTTACAAATATATTGGCTAGATATAGCCAAGTATGTTATATGAACTCAAAGATCAATATCATAGATGAGAGTTTATTAAAATGCATAGAAAAGCGTTATCTAAATACAATCGATTTTGAATATATCGATGCATATGTTATGATTTGTGGGCAAGTGTTTACATTGCAAATAGTATCATTACCAAACCAACTACGTGATGACAAAAATCCAAGAACAATTGAAGCTCAATGAGATTCCATGATAGTGTATTAACCCTAATTCTACTAAGAGGGGTGGAGGTGTTGTCCACCGTTTATCCTCCAAAACCTGGAGACATGGGAGGGCTATGCGAGTCACGCTCCCCTAGACGTGTGATGATGACTGCCAGATGCCTACTGGGAAATCAGGTCGATATAGTCGATGCTGCCATCCTTAGAGTTTATGCATGGTTAGGTTAGTATAACTGACACCATAGCATGCTCCAATAGAGGACGGATAGGATGGGAGCAGAAGAGATTAGGAAGGATAGGATGATTTTAGAATAGCTTGGGAACCTGGTTTGGGCAAGGCATGACCATTAAAATTATAAATCTATCAACGTTCAAATCACAAATTTTAAAGTGCCCTCACGATTATAAATGAAAATTCAATCACATAACACAATCCTTAAACCCTTAACTTCGGGACGAAGTTTTTTTAGAGCAGGAGTGTATGTAACAACCCATCTCAAATCACGAACAACATAGCAATATTAGCATGCATGTGAGGCATGCATATGATAGCTACATATGCATGCATCATATACATTGCACTAGTATATATATATCAACTATTCATGGAGAATGTCTAAATATAAGATAAATGAATTAATTATCAAAAGTGTTAATTAAATACCTAATTTTCGTAAATAGAAGGAATATACATTTAGTAAGAAATATAGTTGAGTTTATTCATATGTTTACCAGCTCATATATAACCCAAAATGTATATTAAATGAACTAAACCCATAAACCTTATTATTAAACCTGATATGTTATAGACATAAAATAATATGTAATATTTAAAATCATGATGGTCTTATACTATTTAATAAATTAAAGTACCAACTGTCATAATTAAAAGTGATACCATTCAATGTTGTAAGGGGATCTGATTCAATTAAAGGCAAGAAGCATGACAAAGCAATCACCACTTAACAAAAAATAATATCCTTTCATAAAGGCGGTGAACAAGTACGTAGAGGTGAAGGGACCTCTACTATTTAAAGAGAGGAAGGCAAAGGGGGGAGAAAGATACAGAGGAAAGGGAAAAATAAATCTGTTGGAGGGATGAGCCAGAGGCTGGATTTTGGAACTGAAAATTGGAAAGTCTTCAACTGTTCTTGGAGTTTTGGGCACGGGGGCTAGTGGACTTCCATTTCGAAGTTCTCTGGATCTGGGAACCGCAGAGGTTGATCCCAGATAGGTAGGGAGGAATAAGTTGGTTTGGTAATGGAATCATAAAACTTGGAGCAATGTGATCAACACCAGACGAGAGAATCAGGTACGCAGATGCATTTAATTTGATAGAATTTTGCAAAAGAAATCTGTCAATCTGATAAAATTTAATATCAGTCTTTACATTTGATTGAAATGGAATATCAGACTTTACATTTGATTGAAATGGAATATCAGTGTTTACAAAAAGAGTACTTGCATGTAAGAAAGAGTTTATCCAATCATCATTATATGAGCTCCAAGACAAACTTGAAGAGAACCAAACATCAAAATTCATCCATTCATCCAAAACTTGTCCTCCAAAGAAATAGTGAAAATCTCTTAAGAGAGAAAAACCCAATCCAAGTGATGATGATCAAAATGATTCATCACACTTCTATTTATACACTCTCTAATGAATTCAATTTAGCTAATTTGGCCTAATTTAGCCCCTAAAATAAAATAATGTGAATAATAACAAAACTTTTGGTGACAGTCCCACCAAATAGCTCAATAATGTAAAGATAAACCTCTCAAGAGGGTCGAATGATCAAAAAACTGAGTTGTTGGGCCTTTGAGGAGGCCTGATGAAGTCCAAGGGACGCCATGATGTAGAAAGGGACTCCAAACATAGTAGACAAGGGATTGGCCCCTTGTTTTCTCAAGTAAGAACTTGTGGTGCTCTAAGTGGTTGTGGGGGCACAAGGACATCCTCATGGGTCTCCAAATCGATCAAATATAACTGTAGAGCATCTGTAAGGGCTGAAGTAATGACATAAGTCCTCCCTCTGTAGCAGGAAGCGTCCTGGATCCTCTGCCAAGTGTATGGTGCAACTGTGGAGCCAGTTGGGCATGGTGGACTAGGTGCATCATCCTCATCCAAAAGGTGGAACACGAGAAATCAATGAATGTTGTTGGGGATCCATGAAGTAATATATGCTATAGAGGAGGCCCATGGCTCTCAACAGTCACCCTACAAGTGCCAATGTGGCCCTCTAGAGGGCTAGGTCCCCGTACAGGGAGACCAAGCCCCAAATGGAGACCTACCTACAATCTTGCATAAGATACAATGCATCCCCTTTTCCTCCAATACAACCAGTCATTAGAATAATCAAGTAATAAAGCTTACAAGTCATGGGATCAATGAGGTACTTCATGGTGGCATGACCTTCCATAATGGGCTTTGACATGTACAAGTGTCTCCAAGCTCAATAGGGGGTTAACCAAAAACCTCATTAGGTGGTTTCAACCTCTAAAGTGTGAAAATTCCACAAACCATGATCCTATTGCAACAACTAGAAATTATTTTCCTAATTTTCAATTAAATTTAACAATTTATTTACTATTTCCTACAACAAACACTGAATAACTTGCATTGCAACCTACACAAATAAAAATTGCAGAAGAATAAATGCTGGAATAAATGCTAGCACACATACAAAATAACATAGTTATTTTCGAACCAATGTCCCCATAAAAACCCAACTTGGGAAAACCGGTGCAACAGTGAGGGTTTTATTTTATTATGCAGTAGTGAAATTTGAGTACATCTATGGAAGCCCAACTGGAAATCCAAACATCAAGAAAATTTGGGAAAAATATTGAAGGGAATTACCCTTCTTCCACAAGCAATCTCTGGCTCAGCTTTCCCTACCAAAACTCAGCCTCCTGGAGCTCTGCATCAGCCTCTGCATACTTGGCTGGACAACTTGCTTCGAACTGGGCTTTGATGAAGTCGTTCCGCCTCTAGATGCTGAGAAAATCACCTCTCTGGCCCTTTGGGACTTCTTCCCGGCCTCTGGAACTGAGAATGATTTTTCCTTCCTCCAAATCGAACTACCTCGCTGAAGCAAGTACGCTGTCCCTTATGTTATCACTCAGGTTGTTCCCAAAACTTGTGAGAAAAGGGAATACGGCCGAGGTAACCACTAACCAACCTTGTAGATGCAGCTTCTAGCCAAACTGCATCCAGAGAGGGCTCTCTCTTTATATTTTAGCTTTGTTTTGAGGTATTTTAGGCTAGTTATGATATACAGGGTTTTGTTTTAATTTTGTTGGATGGTGATCTTAAACAGAGTTGGGATACAAGTTTGAAACAATTTATTTCATTGGGCAAATGGAGTCTATGAGGATGAATTGCTGGGTGTGTTTTCTTTGATAAAGGGCAATACTACAGAGCAAGATAATCGATCTTGGAACAATTTTAAAATCTGGAAATTGATGGAATGTAAGTCAGTGGATGAAGGGTAGTTAAGAATCCTTCATCATGTTGGCAGAGGGAAAGTGCATGAATATTATCAAGGAGCAATAAAGAATTCCTTGGCAATATTCAAAGTGAAAGAATCAGTGGAAACAGGAGCAGCTAAGGATTCCTGTTTATGCTAATTTTGAAGAAAACATAATTAACAACAGAGATTGAACACAGAGTGTATTTAAACAAATTCTGGGCTATTCTTTTTCCTTGTTACTAAGATTATGAAACATATATGAAATTTGCAAACACAGAAAACACAAAACACAGTTTAGAAAAACTTATTGATCCATAGAAAGACACAAGAATTCTGTAGCAGGCCCCAGAACATCAAATCCACATTCAGACGGTCCAGCAGCAGTTAACTTCAACAACCTTTCTATTAAAAAATCTCAGAGTTACAGCGCAATCCAGAGAAGAAATCACCAACCCAGAATACATCTGACAGGGAGGTATTTATACAAAAAAGGAGTTACAAAATATCTTATGGAAAAATATCCCGCAATAAATTCATTCATCTACTTTACAGGAGAAGTAAATGAGAGAAATGAATGCAGGAGTAAATGTTGGTGTGCTGGCTGTTTAGTTGGTCAGAGATATTTGACTTTTTGAATAGAGTAAGTCAGCTGGTAGCTGTCTCTTCATTCTGAGTTCCTGCGCTGCTGTCCCGACCCTTTTATCTGCGCGTGGTCCTGCATTAATGAGCTGCAGTCCCAGCCTGATTTCCTCCTTCTGCTGTTTTCACCTTTATGACATGTGCCACGTGTTTTGACACTTGATTAAATGCAGATGATAAAGGGAAATTGGAACTACCTTGGTAAAACTTCCAGCATACTCTGTCACCATTGGTCTGTTGGCAACTGATGTCTTTGTATTTTTATTAGTGTTTCATCAACGTCAGTATACCTGTAGGAGTTGGGCTGGACTTCAAAAAGATGATTTATTTCATGTTCAATATAGAATAGATTTTCCAATTTGTCATATAAGCTCTGTCTAGTGCGAGGTCCTATGCCTTCTGAAGTGCTTGATGATGCAGTGATCTGGTTGGCAACATATGTGTTTACCCTGTGAGCATATTGTTCATGTTTCAATAGTCTTTGATTGCTGGTTAACAAACTAGGTAGACCCTTCTGCTGTAAGACTGTAAACTTCTCTGTAAAGGCATTTATTTCCATCTGCATTTCTTGGCACTTTCTTTCCAGTTTCTATATAAAATTCCTCATGGTCAACACCTTTTTCACTGTCAAAATGGTGCATGTTCTGTCCCTGATCTCCAAAGCTGCTAACTGTTCTTTGGTATGTGTATTCAAAAAATGGATTAGTCTATTGGCCTGCTCAGGCATGTTTCCCAATGATGCCCTGGCCCTTTGAATTTCCACTTGGGCCCTTTCTATCAATTCTATTTGTTCATGGATCGTTTGAATTGATTGCCATTGGTCAGTGATAGACTGGCCAATTTTGGTCCACAAAATTATTTTAATGTCTGCTAGAGGTTTATGTAGGGTGAGATCTTTTTCCAAGGATTTCACCTTATTCTCCAAGGCCTTTACCTCTCTGGTTTTCTCTGCCACTGTTATCTTAGATTTGTCATAGCTTACCTCTCGCTTGGCCAATCTTTCTTTTGCCTCTTTAAGCTCTGACATTTGGACTTCTAGCTCTTTTATTGACTTCATCATCTCTTCCATGCTCATGCTAGTATCTGGTGTTGTTGTTGTTGCTGCTGAAGCATCTGTGGCTGATGTACCTGTTGTTGATGTTGGGACAGTGGGAGAAATTGCTGCTGTGACTGTGGGGGGAGCAGTGGTAACTGTTGGAGCTGTTTCAGGTGGCTGGGAGGTCGACTCTCCCTGCTTGGCTTGCAATGCTTTCTCCAACTCTTGCTCTGTTTGAGTTAGCCTTTGATTCATCCTCATCAGCAAATCCATTACGTCTTCTTCTGCTTTTTGTTGTACAAGTTCTGTAGTTTGGGGGTGCATGGTGACACGCAGCTTCAATTGCCTCAGGAGTGCAACAATATCTTCTTCCTTTTTCTTTATCAGTGCTTTGATGCCCTTGGCATCCTTAGAATCATGTCCCAGCTCAATAATTATCTCTTCTAAGATATTTATTCTGTTGTCTTTGGCTAAGGAAGATATCTTTTCCAAATCCAATTGGGTAGATGTATTACTTAATGACTCCTTCAATTGGTGGGCCAGCATTGCCTTGTCTGCTAATGTAGCATAGACCATTTCACCAGTTTGTTTGTGCAGTTCAATCTGGTCCATTGGGTGTATATCTTTAGCAAGGACCTCTAGATTTGTTCTTATGTAGTCAGCTGCAGACTGTGGTTGCTGAACCTTAGGCTTAAAATGACTTAAGATCATCTTCTCCTCCTTAATGTCATATGCTGCCATTAGTCTTTGCTGTTTGGAGGGTGTCATTTTGAGAAATTGATCATAAAGTTGTATTCTCAATGACTCATTCTGGGCCTTAATCTCCATGAATGTTCCTTTAATATCATAACGTTGCTTGCTTTGAGGCCTTAAGGAAGAAACTTCCGTACCATGCTGCCTCTCCATTTCTTGCCTGTGAGAGCTGGTGGATGTCTGTTGGCTGGTTGCCCTCTCCTCTCTTGGGCTTTCTGTGATTCCTTAACTAATTTCCTCTTCAGGTAGAGGATCTACTCTTTGCTTTTTGGCCCCTGGCTGCTCTGTTGATCCACTTGCAGATGTGGTCTCTTCACTGTCCTGTTTCTTGCTTCTTTCCTCATTGAGAGGAGTCTGTAATGCCGGTACCTCTGGTGCTTCTATCTGTAGTGAAGGGGCTTGCCCTTGACCTTGTTCCTTTGAGGTAGTTGGCTGGTTTGTCATTGTTTCTTGCTCTGTATCTACTACCTCCTTGCCCTTTGCTGTCCCTGCTGCTGGTGTAGTCCTTTCTTGGGCAGCTTGTGAAGCTGCAGCAGTTGATGTGCCTTCTCCGATTTGCAGTGGCAGTTTGAATGACACCTGCCCAAAAGAATCTAAGTCAAGAGTCTTTTCCAGATTTTTCATAGTTTGCTCCATTTTCTCTTCCTCAGTGAACTGTTTAATTAGTGTGCCTTCTACCCACTCATCTTGGTTGGCAAATTGTTCTATTTAAGGGATTTTGCAATGTTTATAGGCTGAAAGCCTATATTTTATTCTTCTTGCATTGATAAAGTCATTTGGGTCATAGGGTACCCACCAAAAGCTTCTTTTTAATCTGAGTTTTTCACCCAATATCTGATCAGCATCTTGCCATCCTTCTTTTTTGTTGATGACATAGGGGCCTAGTTGGTCTCTCAATTTCAACTGAGCCTTTTTCTTGGTGCTATGGAAATGAGTCAAATCTGAATTGATAAATTGCTTGAAACATTCCAAGGCAAACAGTCTCATTGGCACATATTTTGGCAGCCTGTCGGGGCAAAGCTCACAACCATATATCCTGATAACAGTGTGATTTTGGTAGAAGTACCAGTCACCTATTTTGTAGCTTTTGGAGAGCTGCAATATTTTTTGCATATCATAGGACAGTCTAGGAGGATGAGTTCTCATTAGGAGAGAAGAGACTGGATAGAAAAACATGTTAATAAACTCACAGTAAGAGTAAGGAGAGTTGTGGACTTCATGAAAGACTGAGGTCCAAAAAATCACAGACCTCTTTTCTCCTTTAGAGTCCAATTTTCTGATGGGAAATTGGAAACAATCTGACTGATAATACAGGAACAGATGATAGATATAGGATGAATATTTAAAGACTCCTTCCCTGTCTAAATTCACGAGTTGTTCATTGATCTTGTTGGCAATGAATCTAGCATAGTTGTATTTGACAGCAGGGGGCTGCCTTGGGGTGAATATGGACAGTAAGACCAATATAGTTTCATCGGTATGTTCACTTGTCTTGAACCCCAGAACATAGGATATCATATCAACAAGTAATCTACCCACTTCATTGAATGATGCATAGTGAAAAGGAGGTGGCTCTTTAGGCTGGCGATCTGCTCTCATAAATACTTGGGCAATTTGGGTTATCTCTGAGCTAGAGAGTTTGGGACCTTCATCAAGCAAGAATTTCATAGTAAGAGGAAACAGAAGCTGAGTTGGTTTGAAGTTTAGCATTTGATTTATGGAGTTAGGAGTTATATGAAAGAGGATGGTCCCAGATGGAGTTTTGACTGCCCTTTGAGCTGGTTCATAGTTTTCACAGCAGAGGTGAATTATCTCAGGGAAGACATTGATAGAGGGGAGGTAGTATATGGGTAGATTTGATTCCCATATCCCATAGAAATCATTTTTAATTAGATGACTGTTCCTGAGTTCACAGAATGCTTGTAGGTGATTTCTGTCACCAACCAAGTCTTGGATTAGATAATCCCGATTGGCCAAAGGTAACGATTCCAATTCTTTGTGGGGTGCATTGAGAGAAGTAACATTTAAGGCTACTGGAGCTTCCATAGCTCAATTATGTTGCTTTTGAAATTGGAATTTTTGGGTTTGTGTGAGTGAAATAAGCAAAACAATGACTCTGTGGATTCTCTCCAAGAATTACACCGTGAAATTCGTTTGTATTTAGTTCAGTGGGCAGATTTTGCATAGGGAGGTGGAGTTCACGGGGTTCTTTGGCAGAACGGGCAACAACAACAGAAAAAAGGCAGTTTTTGGGGTTTCTCAGAGAATTTGCAAGCCGGAATGAGCTCGAATTTAGCTCAGCGGGCGCATTTTGGTAAAAATTGATCAAAACAGTGGTTATGGTGAGTATTTTGAAGACAACACGGTGTTTTTTCTCCAAATTTTGGGTTCTGCGGGCAATTTTACAGAGAAAACTAAAGAAAAACAGGGTTCGGGAGCAAATTCATGTAAATACCTATTTTAGTGGCGAAATGATCGATTTGCAGGTGGCGAGACGAGCCGAGGGGCCGAGCTATGGAATAAAATTGCTGGGTGGCGGACTGTGCAGTTTAAATGTTGCCTTGGACGTAAAAGAGCATGCAGAGGTCGCACAGAGGAGACAAACACAAATAAGAGAAAACGACGCATTTGCGCCTTTTTAATAAAAAATTTGACTTTGGTGGGATTTGGTGCATTTCTGTCGGATGACGTCAGCATGACGTAATTTTGTCGTGTAGCAGGGTATGGAGGATGATGTGTCGGATGACGTGGCGGGTGACACGGAGGTGAGGTGGTGATGTCAGCAGGTGACATGGCGCTGATACGGAGTGGTGGCGGGCGATGTGGATGTGACATCAGCTGATGATGTGGGCATGACGTCAGCGGGGAGGCAGTGGGGCGGTAAGCGGTATTCCCCACACCGCCTTTGGGCCATGGTGGTTTTGGAGGGGGGGCTCCGATCACGCCGAGAAGCCGACACGTGTCTCCTGTACGGCGGAAATACCGCCCATCCCCCGGACGCTATCGTTCCGTAGGCGGGGGGGTTCCGATATCGCCGACAGCCGTTGGATCTGTGCGCGATGATCGGACGGTCGATGGGTGAAGGAGATGGCGGAGGCTTATAGCAGGGGGACCCGCCATAATATTTCAACATTTGTAATGTTTTTTGCGGGGTTTGTAATATATTTAACTTTGGACTTTGGCGGATCGGTTATTCATTTAACCGAATGTTAAATGAAACCCAATATTTACATGTGCACAAGGGGTTATTATAAGGTTCCAAGTGAACCTATAATTCCCGAAGAACTTTAATATATGGCTATCTTGCCGAGGGTCGGGATATTAGTTTTTTAGTGGTTTTTTATGTATTTTTATATATAATAGAGGCGGGGAAACATTATATAGGAGCTATATAATAGAGTTAGAACGTTAATATGAATATGTGGGATGAATATGTATGAATAAATGCTAAGTTTATAGAGTGAAAAACTTAGGCATGGGGAAGTGAAAGGATAGCAAGTTATGAAGTTTTGGGAAACTTAGCATAATGGAATAAAAACATTTTACACAAGAAATTTGGCTTGTTTTACCTAGGTGAAAACAAAGTTTCACTTAGTCTTTTCTATGAAATGAAGTGGACTAAGGGCAGTGAGCAGATCTCATTGTCCTTGGGGGGATATTAGTAAATGTTCTTGGAAAAATGAGGAGGGAAATTAGTCATGCTCCATTTGTTTTGTAACCACCTTGCCATAGCACCTTATGATATTTCATGAGATTAAACCTATTTCAAAGGACAAAATTTCTCATAAACCTGCTTCTGCAACATCAAAACTGCCTACCCAGCCTAATACACCTAACATTTTTTCTTCATTTTCATTGGGTGCATTTGAACTAGCAAACCCTGATTCTCTTCTTTTCTTTTAGCTGCCCTCCTATCTAAATCTACCCTTATCTCTTCCAAGGACCCAGATTATGCAGTTGGGATCCTTTGCTTCTCTACCTATCTACTCATCTACCAAGCTTGAACTGTTTGGACAAACCTTTATTCTCTATTCTAAGACAAGTAAATTCAAACATGATCTTTGGCCAGTATTGAACTGTCTAGCTATTCATCAACTGTGGCAAGAGTCAACCACCTGCACACAATGAAATTCTTCAAAAATGGAACAGTAGTGGCATTTGAACTAGCACAATTTCTTGGTCTTTTGGTTTGGGGTTCATTTCTATTATTTTTCTCTTGACCATTCCCTTCTTTTTGCCCTTTGATTTTTCTTTTAGGGCATACCCTCTTTTCATTTTTTAATTTTCTTCATTTGTTTACAAAATATGGAACCTTTGCAGCATGGAAAGGATGAACATATTTGGCACTTCTTCAGTCAATCATGAAAAATGAAACCTATTGGTATAGGAACCTAACACCTTAGTGTTGCCTCTCTGGGATAACTCGACCCTCTTGCTATTGTGTCTCTGGATCTAGAAAATATTTCCTCTGGATCACTATCCCTGCCCCTCACTCACTACTTTGATCTCACTAGATCTCTCTCCAACAACTGACTGTTGCTACTCTATAAATTGATTTGCTCATGAAATCGAACCTCTCAAGTGTCTTCTCCAAATGCCCATCAACTTCTTATAATCCTCTGTTGTGACTCCAACGGCCAAGATTAAATCTTAATCGATGGCTAGGATTAACTAGAAGTCAATCCGTGTGAGTTTCTAGATCATTCATACCTTGAATTAATTAATTCTGATTAATTAACCATATTCTTAACCATATTCCCTAAGTTTAAACTTAGGAAATATTTAAACACTGGCTAATGATCTAATTAAGTCCTTTCTAGGCGGAATTTGCAGAAACGATTTCTGGTTTTTGGAGATCTCTTGTATTCTATCCTCTCCACAAAATTTCGTGGATAGAACACATCCAAGCTACAAAAACTAACACTCTCTCTTAGCGAGTAATGTGTTCTAGTGCTCTATTGCACACCCTGTAGAAGCACCCTGACTCTACATCATCTCCTGTCACGCTGCTAATGTTTGGCTGTTCTGCCTACCAACCACTGCGCAACTCTGATATATGTTGCATCGGTGCTATTGCTGACCCGGCCGAACTGTTGCCAATGAAGTGCACTACAACTACCTCTCATCTGTTGCTGCTGCAATTGCAACAACTTCAATTGAGAAGCATCTTAAATAGTAAATACTAAATCAATTGTGATTAGCATGATGCATCTGTGTCCTGAGTCATGATTGCTACTAGCTACTGCTATATCTACTGAAAATGCTGCACTCCTACTAACTCTACACTGTGCCAACTACACTGTTGCCAACTCTGCAATGTGTTCCCCAGCATTTGACTGCTACTACTCTGCAACTGTCACTCGGCCTCTGACTGCATCCACTGCCACTAATCCATCCTATTACTGAATATTGTGGGCCCCTGTAGAAAGGTATTGATCCATATGGTGGACTCCTCAAGGATCCTTCCCATCTGTAGCTCTCTGGGGTTACAACACCAAGTCACTCCACCCTACTCCTGGAGGTATGTCAACAAACATGGTGAAGTCTTCCTCCATCCTAGAGCAAAACCTATCGATCTTTGCTAATGCTACCTACTAGTCCTACTTCTCCTCCTTGTTCTTCTTTCTAAGAGGACAATGGGTGATGTAGTAACCAAACTCACCACATCTGAAGAACTTGACCTTCCACAGGTCCTTCTTCTTCCTCTGCTCCCCCTGTCCCTGACTGGGACCTTTAGATGTGAGGGCCACATTCTCCTCCTCCTTCACCTGCATCAATCCCCTGCTGTTGCCATTGATGGAGCTCTTCAATAGAGCTCGTCTCAACTCTTCCTGTTGCAAATCGTCCCACATCTTGTCCCACCTTGGCAAGGTATCTCTGCCCAAAATACTTTGGACAAATACCTACCACTCCTCAGAGACATTGTTTAGTGCCAATTGCATTAGCTATGTGGGTTTAGGAGCTACCCCAACAGCTAACAACTGGCCTCGGGCCTCCTGAATCCTGGTGAGGAAGGGATCTATGCCTTCCCCCTTCTGCATCCAGATGAGCCTCAACTTCTCTAAGTACATCTTTCGCTCAGAAGTTCCCTGGTATAGCGTGGAAAGTGTATCCCACATCTCTTTGGTCGTTCTTTTGGACGCTATGTGTGACACAACATGATCCCAGAAACCATCTAGGATCAATCTCGTCGCACTCTCCATCTCCTTTCTGTACTCCTTCAGCTAATCTACATCCTAGGCTACTGCTACCACTCCATCAATATACATCTTCAGGAAAAATTCATCTAGAAGAAAGGACATCCTTGCCTTCTAGATGACATAGTTGGAACCTCCATCCAACCTGTGCTAATCTTGAAGTCCAGCTGTGGCCATCTCAGCAAGTGTCGAAAATATCCTCTTCCTTTCTACTTAGTTGTTTCTCAGCTATTCACACTCCCTTCTGGAGTGAGAGACTCTGCTCACAATGACTGCTGATCTGCAAGGGAAATTGAACTTCTTGAGACTAGAAGTTCCCTGAGAGAAATTTTCCCTCAGTGTGTTCTCTTCTTCCTTCTGCCCAATGCTAGCTCTGCTCTAGCAACCTGCTGCAAAACTACTGCGTCTATCTAGATATTTGCTCTGCGAAAATACTGGGTTGCTCCCTCTGCCTCTGGAATCCCCTACTCTGGAGAGATATAATTTTTATCTGTCCCACTCAGAAAAAATTGAATCTCCTCAAGAAACTCAACCTCTCGATAAAGTGACTATGCTGCCTCCTAGGGTTTTGATCTATTTCCCACATTGAACATCGAAAATCCTTCTGTCTTCGCTACTGAGCTCTCCAGCTAATCGTCTGTGCTCTGATACCATGTGAAAATTCCACAAACCGAAATCCCATTGTGACAACTGGAAATTATTCTCCTAATTGTTAACTAAATTTTACAATTTATTTACCTTTTCCTACAACAAATACAGAATAACTCACATTGCAACCTACACAAATAAAAACTGCAGAAGAATAAACGCTAGAAGAAATGCTAGTACACACACACAAAATAACACAGTTATTTTTGGACCAATGTCCCCAGAAAAACCCAACTTGGGAAAACCGGTGCAACAGTGAGGGTTTTATTTTATTATGCATCAACGAAATATGAGTACATCTATGGAAACCCAACTAGCAATCAAAACAACAAGAATATCTGGGCAAAATATTGAAGGGAATTACCCTTCTCCCACAAGCAATCTATGGCTCGGCTTTCCCTACCAAAACTCGACCTCCTGGAACTTTGCGTCAGCCTCTACGCTGCTCTGTGTACCTGGCTAGATGGCTTGCTTCAGAACGGGCTCTGATGAATTCGTTCTGCCTTTGGATGTTGAGGAAATCGCCTCTCCGACCCTCTGGGACTTCTTCCTGGCCTTTGGAACTGATAACAATTTTTCCTTCCCCCAAATCGAATTGCCTGTCTAAAGCAACTGTGTTGTCCCTCAGTGCTACCTCTTTGGGATAACTTGGCCCTCTTGTTGCTTCCTCTCTAGATCTGGAAAATATTTCCTCCAGATCATTGTCCCTGCCCCTCACTCATGCTTCAATCTCACTGGCTCTCTCTCTGGTAACTGACTACTGCTACTCTAGAAATCGATCTACTCATGAAATCGAACCTCTCATGTGTATTCTCCAAATGCCCATCGACTCCTTATAATCCTCTGTTGGGACTCCAACGACCAAGATTAAATCTTAATCGATGGCTAGGATTAACTAGAAGTCAGTCCATGTGATTTTCTAAATCATTCACACCTTGACATAATTAATTCTAATTAATTAACCATATTCCCTACGTCTAGACTTAGGAAATATTTAAAAACTGACTAATAATCTAATTAAGTCATTTCTAGGTGGAATTTCCAAAAACGATTTATGGGTTTTGGAGATCTCATGTATTCTAGCCTCTACAAAAAAATTTGTGGCTAGAACACATCCGATGTTACAAAAACTAACTTAAAGGGGTTGCCATGTCCATGGTAAATCCTTTAAGTGGTAGGTGGCAAATGATATAATAATGAAATGGAGTGGGGATCAGGGGAATCATCTAGACCACATGTCAAGGTGCAAGGGTAGCTATAATAAGGGAAGCCCACACCTAGGTATATGAGTGTAGGAGGGAGAAAATTGTGATACATGAGTTACCCCGACCTTTGTTTTTCCACCCTTCTTCATATGCCTTTTGTCTTTGATTGATTTTTCTTCATAACTGCTCGGGGCTCTAGGGGATGGAGAGCATGATGTGTAATATTTAGTAATGGATACCCCCTTGATGTGGGGCAGTTCATCGCCCACCAAGGGTTGGGCCAATCATGGGTTCATTAATGATGGAGGGGGCTCACCTAGGGCCCATAGGAACCAGGGTAATGGCCACAGATAAGGAGTAGAGCTCATGTTTGGTTTTTCCAACGTGCTAAATTTGTATCTCCAGACCATTTTTTTCATTTTGTGGTACATTTCTTATTGAGAGTGGCCAAATTATGCTTTTTTATTTTCTTTTTAGCTGCGTCAACCTCTGGGGAATTGTTCTAGGCACAACCCAAGGTGTGGACAAGGGGAGCGGGAGGCTAACCCTGTGTGGAACCAAATGGGAAAAGAGATGAATGGGGCTCAAATGAGTGGGAAGGGAGTAATGTAGGGGGTGTCAGGAAGCGGGACCATGCAACCAAAATCGAGATTACCCATATAGTCTAATGGCCAGAAAAGGAGATCCAGTGGGACTAGGATACAAGGGTAACCATGAAAATGGGTAATGGAGACAAGAATACAAACCTAACACACTTTTTCCGCCAAATCCCCCACTAATTCATGCCCAAAAGTGCCCATGACAAGTAAGGAAAACTGCTCAACTATACCGATGAAAAGCCATACCTTTGGGGTCGAGAGTCCCACTTTCAAACATATATTCATAATAGATGGGTGAGGGATCACATGGCTGGCTCAGGTGGTGGAAAAAATGGCACATCGAGCTATCTAGGGGCTGCAAGGGGCTCCTAGCTGCCAGCTGAGGGCCATCTAGGAGAAAAATTTTCTCCCATATACACTACCCACAGGTGGTGGGTAACAGGGCCCACAAGGAGCAGAAGGGAAGAAACTATAAATAAGAGAGGAGAACTCATTTTTGGGGTTCCTTGATTATGCATTTTCAGATTTAGAGTTTGCTTGAGCTGTTTAGCCATTAGCATAGGGATTTCCAAGCGGAAAATCCCAACTCTCTTTTGGTGAACTAAGAGTGTCACCCTAAGAGAGAATTTGGAGCTGATTAAAGGATCGATTTCCAGCTATTGTAAGCCATCTCGTCACTTGCTTCAGCTAGTGCGAGTTTCCTAGAGGACGCAAAGGAAGAAATTCGCAGAGCTTGGAAGAGGGGATTCCGGGGGGGAAACACTTGAAGAAATTGCAGAGATTTTTCAGATACAAGCCGAAGCATTTTTCAGATACATAGTTGAGAATGCCAGAGACTACATGGGGGGACAATGGGGGTGATGAGCAACCAAAGAAGGGGGTGCGTGACCCACTATTGGAGGAGTTGATAAGGTTGAATCAACAAATGATGGAGACGATGAGCTAGATGATAGGTATGCAATTGCATAAAATGAAGGGAGGGCCGCAAGGAGGAGCCAACGATGGAGAAGGGGGTTCCTAGGTAGGAGAGGGGAGCTATGTACATGCACGCACAAACCAACAACACACTCACATATACGACCAGACTATTATACCCACCATGCCTCGCTTCACTGAGGAGCTAGAGCAAGAGAGGGAGACTGATGAATTCACTGAGCTGATTAGGTCCTTCACTGATGGGGTTGATGAGTATGAGGCGTTGGATCCTAGAGTTAGGAGGATTCTAAATTTTTCAAACTATTGCCATTTGAAGGAGAAGTAGAAGCCAATGATAGGGTCTTCTTCCAGAGGCAGACAATAGCATCAAAATTGGGATAATTAGAGGTTGGCAGGAAAGGTGACTACCCGATTTTGATCGGTCAGCCAGGAGTTCAATGAAAGTATGGGTGTAGAAATTAGATACCTACCTACATATAAACCTATGCTGGAGACAGATGCCATCAAATTTTCCACACTACACCTTGAGGGGGATGCGCAAGAGTGGTGGTACCATAGGTTGGTCATAGTTGGGCATGCCTTCATCACATCTTACACTGAGTTCACTTGCAGACTGGTGGAGAGATTCGATAGGAAGGATCTGAAGTTACACTTCAGGGATTTGGTTAACCTATAGTAGACAAGCATTGCAAAGGCTTATATAGTTGAGTTTCAGAGACTTGCAGTGATGGACTTAGATATTTCAGAGCCGAGACTGATTATGTTGTCTATTGAGGGGTTGGAAAAGCTACTATGTGGTTGGGTGTGAGCATACAGACCAGTATCACTGCAAGATTCCATTATCCAAGCATGGAACATGCTTGATGTTGTCCCAAAGATGAGGGCTCCAACACCTACTAGACCTAATTTCCCTCAAAAAGGGAAAGAAACCATACCTCCTCAGAAGGAGTGGGTAGGGATAGGACAGTTCGATGATGAGACTAGGAGAGACCTTCAGAGGAGGAAATTATGCTTCACTTGTCAAGAGCCATGGGCACCAGGACATCAGTGTACCAAGGGCAAGACCCACTATATAGAGTAATTTTAGACGGTGAACCAAAGGCGGAGGAGACAAAGTAGGAGGAATATACAAGAGACAATGGACCCCAGGCCATGGGAGGAGGTGACCCACCACCACCACCACCACCTAGTGGAGGAGCATTCTTACCCACTGGAGAAGTTATAACTTTTCTCCGGGGAGTTCCGAAGTACTTGACATTACGGATCACGAGTACGATACAGGGGCAACATGTGTCATTATTGGTGGATGGTGGGGCTATCCACAATTTTATAGATGCACAGTTGGTTGAGTGGAGAGGCATTTAGACTAAGTCCTTTGAGGGATTTCCAGTATTGGTGCCAGGAGACAGGACCATACAGTGCACTAGATACATTCCCAGTTTGACTGTGACCATGGGGAACTACTCGATGACAGATCACTTCCTTGTGGTTGACATCCCCGACACCAATGTGGTGATGGGGTTCTGAGTTTCCAACGAATCCCCCCACTAATCCATGCCCAAAAGTGTCCATGATAAGTAAACAAAAATACCCAACTACATAATGAAGAGTCATACCTTCAGGGTCGGGAGGCCCATCTTAAAACATACTATCATAAGAGATGGGTAAGGGACCACATGGTTGGCTCAGGTGGTAGAAATAGTGGCACATCGAGCTATCTGGTGCTCAAAAGGGGGTGTTGGCTGCCGACTGAGGACCATATAGGAGAAAAAATTTCTCCTATGGGGGTCACCCACTGGTGGTGGGTAACTGTTTGGTGATTTAATTGTGAGTTAAATCCCTATCATTAAATTGTCAACCCAGGGTTCATGAACTGATGAGGTAAACGTGTACTATATGTACTAGGTGATTATTTCTCATAATAGATTAATCTAATGCAAGAAACTTGAAACTAATTACAAAGCAGATTAATCCAATCCAATCCAAACATTAAAAAAAAATTGAATCAATCTTAACAAAACAACATGAATCAAAATAACATAAAAGAAACTAAATTAAACTTGCATAAATGAAACCACGCTTGCGTAAAATGAAAATCATACTTGTTAAATTGAAAATCACACTTGCATAAAATGAAAATCACACTTGCTAAATTGAAAATCACATTTGCTTAAAATGAAAATAAATGAAATAACATACTTACACAATGTTACCAATATGTACAACAAATGAAAAATATGTGCAAAATTTGGTTGATGGGGTCCTCCACTCCTCAGCAAGCACACCGAATGATTATCAAAGCTTGGAGATCAAAGCAATAATATGTATTTTATAAAATGAAGTGGGAGAAAAGCTCCAAAGATATTACAACAATTCAACTCTTTTCTTCTCTATCCTCACTCTACAAATTACATCTTGGATGGGACTCTGAATTTGGAACTCTTTTGTATGAAGGATGCACTCCTATTTATACAAAATTTAATATAACTAATCAATAAATATGGACCCACAGTTATCTCTTGGGGTTACAACCAATTACCTAAAAATATGAGATACAAATTTTCTCACACATCTTTAGGAGACATATCAAAACAACCATGATTCTTCTCCTTTGAATGTGCTTAGTCAATTATCCAAATCTTCTACAATTATTCCACAAATCTTCATGAGTTAATTGAAATTCGAATTTGTGGTTGAGTAGCCAAATAAGACCCTTCTAGAATCTTCAAATAGGCCTACAATATAATTAAATTCATACCACTTTTAGATATATATGAAAACATGTTAATTTCCTAATATTTAATCATAAATTCTCTTAAAATACTTAAAATAAATGACTTGGAAAATAATAATGATAAACCCATATGATCATGAAAATGGTTATTAATGTAAGCTTATGGAGCTACAGAATATGGTAAAGAGTTACGGAATGTGGTAAAATGATGGAAATGAGGGTAGAAGAGGTTGACATTTTGGAGGCCCAACATTTCCCCCCAACTGAAGATGTTGCATGTCCTCATGCAAATTTGCATTGATGCCCTTAATCTTAAATTGATCTTCTTGAAATGTTTTGCTTCTATATGAACTTTGGCTTTGTATTGATTCGCTTTTAACTTTAAATAATCATATTATTTGATAACTTTATTCTCTTTGCAAAGTGTACTTTGAAAGACATTTGATTGCAAAATATTTTTTATGGTTGGTTCTTGTGTGACAACCAAAAATTTATGAGTATTGGTTATTGTGTAATAATACTTCTCTTATTTTTGTTGCATCAAAATACTTAATAACATTGAAAATTCATTTTTAAGGCCCCATAGTGGTTGTCAATCATTTAATGTGCTTATCAATTGACCATTGTTGTCAGGCCAGGAGTAACTCCAGTTTGGTAGAAAACTAATTCATGTATTATTCCATAGGTAACCCATTATTATATACAATAGGGAGTGATTGTTCAGTTCATCTCCCGATGACTGTTCACCTTCCCAATTTATTTTATTTACATAAAATTCCCAATCATGAAGATTAGGTGTCAACATTCTCCCCCCTTAATCTGAAGGGATGTTGGTGAGTCCAAGCATCATTTTGAATCGTTAAAGCTTTTCCCTTCCAAGTGCTTTGGTGAAGATGTCTGCAATTTGCTCATTTGTGGAACAATGACGGAGATGGATTGTTTTGGCCTCAACACGATGTCGAATCAGATGATAATTTGTATTGATATGCTTCGTTCGATCATGGAATTTTGGGTTCTTGGCCAACTTTATTGCAGAGGTGTTGTCAATCATGAGTGGAGTTGATTGTACTTGTTTTACCTG
>APFE030051447.1:76248-100046 GCA_000404065.3 Pinus taeda | reverse complement strand
AAAGGCAGTTGAATATGATGAAATATGGCGACTCACCTCTTTATTTACAGATGCTGCGATTAATGCATAAGCTTTGCTGTTCTTGTTTTCCCAAATGGCAAGCTCTTTGTCTGAGGTAGGCTTTTCTGGGTCACTGTCTCCTTCCCCGACACACACTCTTTTCCACAACTCATTGAAGATGAGAGTGTGTTGTATCATCCGGGACCAATCAGCATAGTTCTCCTTGCCAGTGAGAACTATTCCTACCATAGAGATGATTGAATGCATTCTGTAAAAAAAAACTTCTGCTGATAGAAAAAATACTTTTGCTGATATATAGTGAAATTGCACTCAAAAATTTCTGTGGTAAACAATTTTGGTTGTTTAATTCATATCACCGCGAGCTCTACAAAGTTGGAGCAGCAACGACATCAACCGCGAGCTCTACAAAGTTGGAGCAGCAACAGCATCACAATTTCAAAACTCACTGAAAAGAAAAACACCATAAATTCCTTTGATTCTCTTAGACCTTGAATCCAGTAAAAATATAACAGCTTTAAAGTGCTGGACAATGTTTTTAAAAAATATGAGACAGTGTTTAAACAATACACACTAAAAATGTGCTTCCCAATCTAAAAACTGCGTTGGGCATTTCCATGCATTTTAAAGACACACTAAACCAACCCCAAATCGGAGGCAGTAATCTTTAAATCATATCGATTGGTATATATTTAATACCACCATTCCAACCCTGGCCGACAGAGGCACTCTACAACGCTCGGGCTTCCTATAATTGCAAAACCACTACCAGAAACAAAAGCAGTTTTCAAAATGCGCAGCCACTCAAACTGGAATATGGGACAGTGTTAAGTTGCGAACAGGCCGTCCAAAGCCAACAAAATAAGTCACTCTTAATTCCAGGAGTATATACCTCATTCAAATGTATACCGTAGTCAACGCATTCGAATGGAAATGCAGAAACAGTTATGTCAGTCAAACTTATACCATATACCAGCAGCTTTACCAGCGCATACCAAACGTTATGAGCAGTTACCATATACCATAACTTGGACAGCGCGTTCAACCAGCGTTAGACACCATAGAACTTGGACAGCGTTTCTTGCGTGGAGGCACCATAGAATTTGGAAAGCGTTACCATAGCTACGGACCTTCAAAACTTGACAACATTATGAACTAAACCCCCAGTGTTCATGTCAACATATATATGAAATGGACAGGAAAAAAAATGCGTATATATGATAGTGTTTATGTAAAAAACAGTGTTTAAACAACGTTCCATGGCCACAGGTATGGTGCTCTGTTGTTTGAATGAGAAACAAGTTGAGTACGACTTCGTCCTGGTCGATCTGCCTACTGGTGCTCACAAGAAAACCGCGTATTCACTGGACTCCAAACGGAAACGAGGTGAATATGAAACGTTTATGTCAGGACAGCCAGAGAGCAATCAATGTATTCAGAAGAACAGGCAGAGGAACGTTTCATTGTCAGGCGCAGGCTTGGGTTGAAACTCACAGTGAATCCATGCGTATAACACATAGCAAAATGGAACTCACACACAACGAATATATTAAACAATGACTGAGATTTTGCAGGGATATGACAGACATGTCAGCATGCAAAACATAAGCAGAATATGAGCAGAATATGCAGGAAGGAGTTACAAAGAACAAGAACTAAAAAAGGAGCTGGCTCTGATACCATGTCAGGCCAGGAGTAACTCCAGTTTGGCAGAAAACTAATTCATGTATTATTACATAGGTAACCCATTATTATATACAATAGGGAGTGATTGTTCAGTTCATCTCCCGATGACTGTTCACCTTCCCAATTTATTTTATTTACTTAAAATTCCCAATCATGAAGATTAGGTGTCAACAATTGCAAAAAATATAAACTTTTGGAATCACAATGCAATAATAGTTGATTGGGAAAAATATGTTGGTTATGATGAAATGAAATGTGACATGTGAATATGAATTAAGATCCCTCCCCCCCAACTAAAGGTGTTTTCATTTTTTGGCAAATGAGAAAGGGAATATAAATATGGTGAGGGATTTTCTGAAATCACAATTTTAGCATTTAAGGAATTACATGATTAAACATTAGAAAACAACATATCTTCACCTACCTGAAAAGTGGACAAGATATATATATATATATATATATATATAGAAGAGTGTGGCTACTACTGCTGGATCATGGAATGTGAAGTAAAAGAATCTGATCTGCTTTTTCTTTTTCTTGGTTGTATGAATAAAGGATGAATCTGATCTGAAATTGGAAGCTTTATTGTTAGGACAATGCTACGACTGCTGAATTCTGAGTTGAGTCCTGCTGCAAGCTGCTGAAATCATATAGTCTTCATTCATTCCCACTCAGTGACATAATTTTTATCTATGTGAATAGATGTGTGTGAAAATTCCTAAACCCGGAATCCGTACTGCAACAACTGATTAAGCTTCTCCTATTTGTTAATTACTGAACAAATTATTTACTACTTCCTACAACAAATATCGAAACTAATACACTGCAGACTTCACTTAATTAAATTATATGCGGAAACAAGAAACTGAGCAAGAAATAAATATAACACATATACACAGTTATTTTTGGACAAATGTCCTTGGAAAAACCCAATGTGGGAAAACCGATGCAGCAGCTAAAAGTTTTATTATTAAGCAACAGTAATTTCTGAGTACAATTCGTTGGATGCCCAACTGGCTATCCGATACAGAGAGAAATAGTTCAAAACAAGTAGTGAGATGCTCTCACCCTGTCACTGGAAGAATCCGACCCTGATCTCACTACACAGAGGTTGTGTGTCAGCTTCTGCGCAGAACTGTGTCAACCTTACATAGTCTCTACGTCACCTCTGCTGGGGATTGCGCTACTCCTCCTCTGGATCCTCTTCTGGCTAGAACTTTGATTTCTAGTCTCCTAGTCTGACACCCCGGCTCCGGACTTCTAAAAACCAATTTCCTCAACAGGAAATTCGATCTCCCTCTAGTTTTTGCGCTGCCACTGCATCAACACTGCGTGGGTCAGCGTCAGCCTCTCTCTGGATGTCGTTCTGTCCTCTCTGCCTTGTACTCTTTGGCCCAGGAAAAGACTCCTCACCAAATACTATCCTTTCCCCTCTCTGCAAAAGATCATTATTGAAAATCTCTACGACAACTGCTCTGCTTCAGAAAATCAAACTTCTGATCTCTCCTCTATGTATTCTCCAAGTGCCCATCAAGCCTCCTCTCATAATCCTCTCGTTGATCAATCAACGACCCAGATTAGATTCTAATCAATGGCTAGGATCATATTGACTTGATATTCACCTTCTTATATAAGTTTCAGCCACATTTTAGATTAATACCCATTAATTATTTTAATTTCCTAAGTTTAGACTTAGGGATGCATTAAAAATAAGTAATTATTTTAATAAAACTGTCTCGGCTGGAATTTCCCAAAATGATTTCTGGGTATTGGAGAATGCATGTGTCTAAACCGCCCTACAAATTTTGATACTTAGAGCACATCTGATGCTGCCATAAATCAACAATGTGTCGATGTCGAACATAGAAAATAAATTGTTGGATTACTGGCCATTAATGAATGCCATTAACCAACACAAGACTACTCACCATTGATGTCAGTGAGAGTCAATATGCCTAAGTACATCTTACTAGGTATGAATATATGTATCGTAGTCAAGTCACCTAGAAGATTCGACAAACAGGGGACATTGATGTATTCCCACTGTTTATTGGAGAGAGAACTTTCCATTAAGGCATGCAAGCCTCAAGGTACTTGAAAGATCTCTTTGATCCCAGATGATGCGTCGGAGTCGATGGGTCAAGAATTGTTAAAAGGGAGGCCTTAATGAATCATCCATCATCTAACGCGAGTATAAGAGAATAATTTGAAGGGCCATAGATGAAAGATTTGCATTATGAAGCAAGTTTTATTTGTCAAAAAGGAAGAGAAAATGGGGTGACTCAGCTTTGTAAGAGAGCTGAATGACTTTATTTTTGGTTTAAGGGTGAGTGAAAATGAGGCAAGAAAGTATGAATTTTGCAAAAGGAAAGTGAGTTTTGACATCATGATTTGGCTGTAGGGAGATGGAAATTATATGCCTAAACTAAGGTGAATCCTTCACCTCAATTATAAAAGCTTGTCTTAAAACAAGGTTGTTGAGAGAAGTGCTGGGGAAGGAGGCTAAGGCCTCATTAACGATACTTACCCAAGGCTTCTAGCAACCCAAGTGCCTCCATTCCTACAAGGGACTCAGCCACGAGAACTACAAGGTCACTCGTTTTAACTGTTGTTTGAAGGGTCAAGCTCCTCAAATTGGATAATGAAGAAGGTGGCCCTAACTTTCTATCAACCAAGCTTATGCTTGGAGGTAAATTTTAAGGATGCAAGTCTAAATCTAGGATGAAAATGCAATTGTTTCAATAAGATTCGATTATAACAAGACACTTCAATATAGGAAATGTTAAATCACTTGTAATTGAGGCTTATGATAATCACTTAGAACACAAGATTACTAGCTTACAACAATGATTCAATTGAAGCAAATTTAGTATCACTAAATGAAATAATATAAATGCAAGAGATGACAATTAGATGTTAATGTTATGAAACAATAGCTCAAATGAATTTAGTTAATAGTTCTTATTAAGATGTTCTTCACTCATATTATTATGATAGTTTGAAAAAACTGAGAATTATATGAATAAAGCACAAGTGATAGGAAAATGAGATTGCTAACAAGAAGATATCAGAAAAACTATTTCAAATTTAGAATGCAAAAGATCAAATAGCCAACCAGAGATGATAGAGAAAACATGCAACTCAAGGGATTAGATCTAACTATGATGACAATGAAACTTCAACTAATCAAATGAGAGCAAGAAAAGAGGTTAGTAAAACAAATGCAAAGAGAAGCTAAGCTACAAATATGAGAGATTATCCCTTTTAAATAAGGAGGGGAATACTGAGGGATTGAATCCAAATCTCCCTTCAAGAACAATATCATTTTTATTATTATTATTACAATTAAGAAGAAATCCTTTAGACAGTGAGAAGGGCTCTTCCAACCTTGAGGAGATTACAAATATAATTTAGGTCCTTACAACAACCAACTCCTCCTCAAGCTTCAATACATCAAAGAAGAGGCTACAAGCCTATAGATGATGAAACTTTAATGGAAAATGAATTGCTCCCAACCTCTAAAAAACTAACGGTCTTGATGAACATAATCCTCAAAAAGCTCACAGCCTTGCAAGGAGAAAGGCTAGAATTTTTTTTAATAAAATTTATATAATAAATTAATTTTTTTAAGCCTTTAAACTCTTTTTTTTTTCATAACTCTTCAAGTGAATATACTTCAAATCAGAGGGGGTATGCGGCCTTTCTTTAAGCCCTCGACTAGGAGAAATAGTTCTTTGAAAACCCTGCGGCTTTCCTCAAAAATAGTCTCAAAAATTAACCTTCCAAAGGGTAACTTCCAGCCAAAAATTTGATGAAAAACCCTCCAAAAATATGTTGATTTCTTCTGCAAAAATTCAAGGTTAGTCACTTGATACCAAGAGAAAAATATAAAACCCTTAAAGGTTTGCGGCTAGGTGAAGCGAGCTCCAAAAGGTCCGTGGCTAGGCCAAAAATAATCAATAAAATTATGTAAGCCACAAAACCAAAATTAAAAGTGAAACCCTTCTTTGAAAGAGGTTAGAGAGGCCTCTAGGCTTGTGGCCCTGAATAAAGAGGTGTGAAAATTCTATCACTGCAGCAACTGATTTACTTTTCCTACTTATTTCATCATAAGTTATTCATGAAATTACTTCAACAAACATTAAAATAAATACTGATACAGATATCACACCGTAATACAGAAACAAACATATGCACACATTGACAGTTATTTTGGACTAATGTCCCCGGAAAAACCCAATGTGGGAAAACTGGTGCAGCAAGGGAATTTATTATTTAGCAATTTTCATGTACAACAAGGTGCCAAACTGGCCTACCCACAAATAAACAAACTTCCAACACTTTTCTAAACCCAGCGTAGGCCCTACTGACCTCTGGTCCTCTGCTACAGCTTGAAACCCTCTGTGTCAGCCTGAAACCCTCTGTGTCAGCCTGAAACCCTCTGCGTCAACCTATTGAGGCTCTGCATAGTCTCTCTGGGCTTCTACGTCACTCCTACAGCCTTTGCGTGGATGATGCAGGCCTTCTGGCACTGCGCAGTCTCTGCTGCCTCTGCGTGGCTTCCTCTGGCTCTGTATCTGCCTCTTCTGCGCTGATCTCCTGTCTCTCTGTTTCGTACTTGCTGCCTCCTGACTGCTCTCCAGACCACTGGTTCAATTTCTCAGCAAACCCCACTCCAGAAATTGAACTAACTGGTCTCCCTCAGTGTGTTCTCCAAGTGCCCCTCAAGCCTCCTCTTATAATTTTTCTGTTGACATATCAACGACTGAGATTAAGTCCCTAATCAATGGCTAAGATTAGATCTGACTTGATTCATGTCTTTTGGACCATTCTAACACAAATTCATATTAATACACATTAATATTTTATTTTCCATAAGTTTAGACTTATGGACTCTATTAAAAATTTTAATTATTTTAATATCTCCTGATCTGTTTAGAATCTGCCCAAATTATTGGAGATCTTATGTGCCCTAACCTTTCCACCAAATTTTGTGGCTAGAGCACATCCAATGCTACCCCAAATCAACACTCCCTCTTAGCGAGGACTATTCTCTAGAGCTACTCCTCACTAAGTATTACTCTGATCATCCGACATCGGTACCTGCGCTGATGCTAGGTCTTCCTGCCCAACATCCTCTGCACTGCTGCCTCCTATACTGTTGCCCATGACTCTGCTACTGCCACTGCTGCATCTGTACGACAACTCTCTCTGCATCCGTGTTGTTGTTGGTCCTTTCTATCAACACTGCATCTGCATTGCAACTTCCTCTACATTTGTGCTATTGTTGGTCCTTTCTCCCAATACTGCATCTGCACTGCAACTCCCTCTTCATTCGTGTTACTAACACACTACTTCTAAAAGGGGTTCTTTACCATCCCCATCTTTTCCCTGAAGTAGTCAAATTTTGACTTTCCAAGGGCCTTGGTGAGGATATCTGCCACTTGTTCCCCTGTAGGAGTGTAGCTCAACTGTACAACTCCTCGTTGGACACAATCTCTGACAAAGTGACACTGGATATCGATATGATTTGACCTATCATGAAATATTGGATTCTCAGAGAGTTTGATGCAACTCTGATTATCACACATGATCCTGGCGCCTCCATATTTTTTTTGAATAGTTTTACCAACAGTTTTCTAAGCCATATGGCCTCACACGAAGCTATGCTTGCTGCCATATATTCTGCCTCAGACGAGCTCAGAGCCACAACCTTCTGTTTCCTACTGCACCAGGAGGTTATCCCTGATCCAATGTTGAAACAGTACCCAGAGGTACTTTTCTGATCCATTGAACTTCCTGCCCAATCTACATCGGTAAATCCACTCAACCTGACATCCTTCCCCTTGTTGTACAAGAGCCCATAATCAACTGTTCCCTATAAATACCTGAGAACGTGCTTGGCTACTGCCCAGTGAGCCCTCTTTGGTTCCACCATGAACTGACTGAGGGCGTTGACCGCATAGCAAATATCTGGCCTGGTATTGACTAGATACATCAGGGACCCTATGAGCTGTCGGTATAGGGTGGGATCGACATCCTTGTCTTCTGATGCATCAATCTTCTTCCAGTTGGTGATCATTGGTGTAGCCATAGGACTACAGTCTCCCATCCCAAACCTTTTCAGGATTTATGTAGCATACCTTCCTTGTCCAAGGAAGATTTCTCCTTTCTGCTGCCAAACTTCCAACCCTAGGAAATAGTGCATTCGTCCCAAATCCTTCTTATCGAACTTTGTGGCTAGATTCTTCTTGCAGTCTTCAATGAGTCTGGATGATCTTGTCAGGAAGAGATCATCCACATATAATACCAAGATAAGTGGCTCACTCTCTATGACCAGATAGTAGAGATTCGGATCCGCATCACTCTTGACAAACCCCATCTTTTGCAAGTAGCCATCTATTTGACCATACCATGCTCTTGGTGCCTGCTTCAGCCCATACAAGGCTTTCTTCAGTCTACATACATGAGACTTCTTCTCACGAGTTTCAAAGCCCTCTGGTTGTTCAATGTATACTTCTTCTTCTATTACCCCGTTCAGAAATGTCGTCTTGACATCCATTTGATGGATCTCCCATCCCATCTGGGCTGCAAGAGATATCACGGTCCTAATAGATATATACCTAGCTACCGGGGCGAATGTTTCCTCATAGTCAATCCCTTCCTTTTGAGCATACCCCTTAGCCACAAACCTGGCCTTGTATTTTTCAATACTACCGTTTGCAACATATTTGATCTTGTAAATCCATCTTGAACCTACCATAGATCTGTCTTGAGGCCTTGACACCACCTCCTAGACATCGTTTACCATTATGGAGTTATACTCCTCCACCATTGCATCTAGCCAGACCTGATGCTGAGCTGCCTCCTTGAAGCTAGCAAGCTCTCCATCTTGAGCTACTAACGCCTGATACTTGTCTGGCTTTTTGCTCCCTTTTACTGTTCCTTGGCTCTCCGATGAAGTTCTCTGCATCATGTAGAATCTGACGAAGTTCCCTGTTGGTTCTTCCTCTACCAATAGGTGCTTCTGTTTACTCCTCTTCCTCATCCTGAGAATCTTCTTGATCTGAGGAAGGATTCTTCACTTCCATTGGTTGAAGAGGAATGACCAATGGATCCTCTTTCGACTGCTCCTTGGAAGGCATTTCGCGAGATCTTCTGAAAGCTCTATCCTCCATGAACTTTACATCTCGTCATACTACTACCTTCCTGCTCCCTAGAAGATAGATCCTGTATGCCTTAGCATTCTTGCTATATCCTACCAGATACCCCTTTTCTGCAATCTGATCAAGCTTCTTCCTCTTTTCTTCGGGTATGCGGTAATATGTCAAACTCCCAAATATCCTGAAATGACTGACTTCAGGTGTCTTCCCAGTGAAGACTTTCTTTGGAGTAATCTTGCGCAATGCCCGATGAGGAGTCCTGTTCTAAACATAGACAATGGTGTTGCATGCTTCTGCCCACAAGAATTTTGGCATATCCTGATCATACAGCATGGCCCTAGCTGCTTCTACAATAGTCCCGTTTTTTCCTTTCTGCCACCCCATTCTGCTCCGGATTGTAGGGAGTTGTCCACTCTCTTCTGATGCCCTCCTTAGCGCAATAATCAGTGAAGTCCTTATCGACATATTCTCCACCATTATCTGAGGGCAAGATTTTTATTTTTGTTACCTGTTAGATTCTCCACTAGAGCCTTGAACTCCTTGAATCGATAGAAAACCTCATCCTTGGCTTTCAGAAAATAGATCCAAATTTTCCTCGAGTGGTCATCAATGAAGGTAATGAAATACTCGGCACCGTTGAGAGCTTTGATGGACATAGGTCCGCAGATATCTGAGTGTATCAATCCTAGTACACTCTTGGCCCTGTGGTTGCTCCTAGGAAATGCTGCCTTGGCATACTTTCCTAAAGCGCATCCCCTGCATACATCATCTCATTCCGTACTTAGATCCGAAACTCCTGTTACAGTGCTCCTAAGAATTCTTAGAGCTCCATGGTGTAAGTGACCCATCCTTCTGTGCCATAGTTCATTCAGGTCTTTGTCCCCATCACTACCTATTAGTGCCATTGGAGATTCTAGTTGTCATCTGTACAACCGATTACTTTTGATCTTGATCTGCACTTTCTTTTTCCAGCTCGGGTGTTTGACGTATACCTTTTCCTTGATGAAGTAGACGTCATAGCCCTTGCCTTGTAGTTGTGACACGGAAAGTAAGTTCATCCCCAATCCTAGCACATGCAGCACATTTGTGGCACGGAATCGCTCTCCCAATTTTGTCTGAAAAACTATGGTACCCTTTCCTACTAGAGTACACTTTGCCTCGTTCCCCATGGTGATCTGAAAGTTCATCTTTTCTTCTCGATATTCTGAGAAACACTCCCTGATTCCCATCATATGCCACGAGGCTCCACTGTCTATATACCATACTTCTGATGATGCAACACTAGTCATGCACGCCATTTCTTCCAACCTGGAAGCCAAGATAGAGAAATCGAAATCTCTCTCTCTTATGCAATCTTCTGAAAATTTGCGTGAGTTCCCTGAGGTGGATGCCTTTGCATCGTGGTTTCGACCCATAACTGATTTTCCCCTTTCTGTCTCTGATTACTTCCTTTGATACCATGTGAAACTTCTATCACTACAACCACTGATTTACTTTTCCTACTTATTTCATCATAAGTTATTCATGAAATTACTTCAACAAACATCAAAATAAAAACTGTTGCAGATATCACACCATAATACAGAAACAAACATATGCACACATTGACACAATTATTTGGACTAATGTCCTCGGAAAAACCCAATGTGGGAAAACTGGTGCAGCAAGGGAGGAATTTATTATTCAGCAATTTTCTTGTACAACAGGGTGCCAAACTGGCTTACCCACAAATAGACAAACTTCCAGAACTTTTCTAAACCCAGCATAGGACCTACTGACCTTTGCTACAGCCTGAAACCCTTTGCATCAGCCTGAAACCCTCTGCGTCAGCCTACTGAGGCTCTGTGCAGCCTCTTTGGGCTTCTACGTCACTCCTGCAGCCTCTAGGTGGATGACACAGGCCCTTCTGGCACTGCGCAGTCTCTGCTGCCTCTACATGGCTTCCTCTGGCTCTGCATCTGCCTCTTCTGCACGGATCTCCCGTCTCTTTGTTCCGTACTTGCTACCTCCTGACTGCTCTCCAGACCACTAGTTCAATTTCTCGGCAAACCCCGCTCCAGAAATTGAACTGACTGGTCTCCCTCAGTGTGTTCTCCAAGTGCATCTCAAGCCTCCTCTTATACTTTTTCTGTTGACATCTCAACGGCCGAGATTAAGTCCCTAATCAACGGCTAAGATCAGATCTGGCTCGATCCATGTCTTTGGGACCATTCTAACACATATTCATATTAATACACATTAATATTTTATTTTCCCTAAGTTTAGACTTAGGGACTCCATTAAAAATATTAATTATTTTAATATCTCCGGATCTGTTTAGAATCTGCCGAAATTATTGGAGATCTTATGTGCCCCAACCTTTCCACCAAATTTCATGGCTAGAGCACATCCGATGCTACCCCAAATCAACAAGAGGGTAAAAATGCTAGACGGCCCTCCAGAAAATTATTTATTGGACTAAAACCCTAGTCGTCTAGGCTAGGTGAGGGCTTAACCTTCAAATAATTGATTTTTCCTTTATCCTTGAGACGAGTCAACCTGCCAAACAAAATCAAAGAAAAACCCTTGTCCTCCCTTCAAACTTGCAAGGAAATAAAGAAAAAGAAAACCCCAAATTGATATATACAAGGGTTAGGAAAAATATTAACAAGAATCTATTCACAAATTTACAAGGGCTACTTCAAGGAATATATTTCCTTGATTAGCAAATAATGTCTCTTAATAGTAGACCTATTTAGTTGAAGCACAAACAGATAGAGAGAAATATATTTTAGATTTTAGATGAGCAATAGCCAAGAATCTCTGCAAAATAAATCATTAGATAAGTCTTTGAAATCAAACAAAGCAAGGTCTTCAATCTCTATGTCTGGAGGGTTGGCTAGTCCAACCAAAGATGTCCCCTAACACCCAAGATTTGAATCACCAATGATCTCTACACACTTAAAATTAAATTATTAGATCACAAGGGGTTAAATAACACAACAAACTAAAAGATCTAGAGACGGCTGCTAGATTAATTAAATTTAAAATGTCCCTTTAAACAAAGAACTAATGCAAAATACTGTGCAAATAGTTAATCCACAACTTGATAGTGAAATAACAATTATTGAATTTAAACCAAATAGAGCATTAAGCAAAATATTTAGAAAGAATTTACCATAGAGAATAGATGAAGAACACCACCATGAATTGACCCCAAAGACTTCTTTATTATTTCAGAAAAAATATTACAGACCAGCAGAGTTTGACTTAGAGCTCGATTACAGATCTCATGATAATTATAATGAGGAGCAAGAGCTTCCTTATATAGAAGATGAGAGAGCTAGAACCCTCCAAGTGGAAAATATGACTAGTTGACTTGATATGTGGCTTGATCCCTCTCAGAAAAATTCGATCCCTTGATTTGCTGCACAAATCCGAAGGAAAAATTCAATTTCCTTGATTGATGAGTTGGATGGACCAATCTTTGACTCTGGAGTAGTTTTGGACCACTGGAATGTCTTCAAAAACATTTTCCTGGAAATTCCCTCATTCAAAATAACCACATGGACCAAACAATTCGATTTTCTTTGAAAATAATTCCTTCTTCTGGCCCAACGAATTTTTTGTGCGACTTTTCTGCCTTGGAAATGGGACTTTTCTCATTTTTTTATTTGATTCCTTTTTTGGGAAAGCCCTCATCAATTTCTAATTGTTTTTCCACTCGGAGAAAATTTTATTTTCTCTCATTTTAACTTTTGACCAATTTCCGACTAACTATTTTGCAATTTTTTTCCGGTAAATAAAAATAATGATTCTAGAGGGGTCTAAACATATTTTCCACCCTCAAAGTGTGTCTAAATAGAAAGTTTAGGATTTAAGGTGTAATTTTAAATACTCATACCCCCTATAACTTCTATAGACAACACTCTTTACATCTTTACATCAAATATTATATAAAAATCTCATCTAGAAGGGAATTTTGACAATAAAAAATGACCTCTAGACACAACCAAATTTTGCAAGATTTTAAACATGATCTAGTATAATAATTTGCATAGACTCTATACAATAGGACTCACCTAAGACTTCACCATCAAGCCCCACTCTAGCTTTGAGGTATGCTTGGGAGAAAAGCTCTACTAATTATTAAGTGTTGAAAAACACAAACAATTAGCAGAGCAAAAAGAACTCCTTAGACTAAAACTCTCTAGAAAAAATATCAGGCTATTTACATGGCTTCATAAACATACTAGAATCATAATGGCCCACAGGGATGCAGAATTTGGATTACAACTGAAGAGCTGAAGCTGCATAATGATGAAAAAAATTCTGACTGCTCAGACATGTGTTCTGCTCATGAGGTAGTTGACACTTGAGTGGTCAGCAAGTCTCATTGACCTCATTTGATCATTTGTGGACATCAGTATAACTTTTTTCTTATTTCTTTATTTTTGTGAAACTGACAATTACTCTCTATTATATGGGTTATGGGATAAGACATGGTATATGGTTACATTATCTTCTTGATAAAGGTTATTATGTGCTTCTCATGAATCTCTCACACTGAGTCACAAAGGGCATATAGTATATACACAGGTTGGTGTATGATTAGAAAAGGGTTGCATGCCATCACATTGTGGAACTCTTTTCTTTATTCAATCTCACCTCTGTGATCATTTTGAGGCTCAATGTCCACAGATGAGTATGCAAAATTATAGTGATGATATTCAGTGATGCAGATATTTCAGACCAATATTTTCATTTTTTTTTTTCCAAGCTGTCCACATTGCTGATTTTTTTGAGTTTTTAAGTCCAAGTTTAAGCTTTTGATATTTTCCCCGATATTTCCAATGAGTTTGTTTCCAGACTCTCATTAATATATTCCCTGGAATGATATTTGCAACATTAAAGATATCTCATACTCTTTATGTTGCTTTTACAGGGTGTTGATAATTCTATCAAGTGAGGACAGATAACAAAAATGAACATACATCATCTAAAAATCCTATCAAGCAGGGACAAAAGTACTAAAATTATCGTACAGAGTGAGGACAGGTGTTAGAATGTTTTATGCATAATAATCATTCTGTAGAGTGAGGACAAAGATGCAATGAACGATGTATGCTGAAAGTCTTGCTGCATAAGTCAATAATTAATCACTCATCTGATTGCTTGTTTGCCTTGGCAAGCAGGCCGGGAAAATGGGTAATTGACATTTCCTTGTTCTAGCAAGAAAGCTAGCAAGGTGTATATTTTGGCCAATTCCTAGTCCCATTCGTAGGCTGGCATGGAGAACCTAGGTTACTGTTTAAATATTAACATTTATATATCTCTGTCTTTATCTCGGGGTAGGAGCTTGATGCTCAGACTTTCCCCTGTTCTGCTGTTGTATGGGGCCTCTGTCTGTTCCAGTTTTCTTTGCTGTCATATACAGTCATTTTCTGTATCCAAGTGGCTCTTATCTGATGGGTGGGGTCTTCTTTCCGACTCTATCTGATGTACTTTCTTTCTGGACTAGTTGGCCCGTCTAGAGCTATTGCAGGTTTTTGCAGTTGTCCGTTGCAGGGTCTTAACTTGGATGAATGTAACAGTTTTTCTTTTCTTAATGCAAAGACTGTTGTTTTTTCTCCGTGAAAAAAAAGCAAGCGAAGGTGATCTGGTGCAGATTAGTCACTATTGCATAAAAGATAAGTAATGTTGACTTCTATAATACATAAGATTTCGTTTTACAGGTTATGGATGGATAGTTATTAGCTTGTAATATTTTTCCCTCAGATTGTTCTATTCTTCCTTTGCAGTACAGAATAACAATTTTTACGTGTTGATCTACGAGTAACTAAAAAGGGTATCGTTGTTGAAGTCGAGCAAAGATTATGATATAAAATTCAGGCATGTGTTATTGCGAGTTCTACTAGCAATCACAAAAGAATGTTCTTGTTGCTCAAATTGTGAGGAGTCAAGGAGTAAAAACCATTGTGTTTGGCGAGCATGAAGCCAGGAGGGAGGTGCTTTTCTCAAGGCTGGTGGAAATGTTAATACATTCATTCTGAAGAAGTGGCATATATTCAAAGGTGGCATGTAAAAATTTTAATCAGTGTCTGTCTGAATGGTATCTCAATTTTGTACAAGGTCAAGGCCCCACTAAAAGGGGATGCACTAGTATGAATATATAAAACAATCTTATATTGTACATTTTATTAATTTACTGTGTGAACCTAAAGTCATATTGTAATGTAAATAAAAGAACAAGTGTTATTGATGGCCTTAAGATAAATAAAGGAAAGATTGTGATATGGCAAGTTGAGTTGTTACATTGTGATGTTCATGAAATGTGCAGAATTGCCAGGATGAAGAAACACAAGAGAGTTAAAGCCCTAAAACAGAGTCAAAGAATCTAAGGGAACAAATATTGCGTATTGAATTAGCAAAGCAGATATGAGAGGCTTGCAAAAGAAAAACTCTCAGTTTGTAGAAAAATTAATTACCAAATTCTATAAAGCTAGTTGGAGCAATTATTGAATTAATGATCATCGAGAAACATGGTAAGAATTTTGTGACGTTATAGAAGAACCAAGGACCCTGATGGAGAGACTTGAAAGCTATTGATTATACTAAAGCCATCCCATAAAAGATAAAAAGAGACATAAATTTAGGAACCATCCATTGTGGACAGCAGAATACTATTATCAAAGAATCGTGTAACGTTGAGAAAAGAAATATTCTATTAGTATGTGAATATGTTGATGGCGTTGGGCTTCTCCTATTGTTTGGCTGATGAAAATCCTATTGGATGGTAGGGAAGTTTTTTTTTTCTTAGTTTTTTGAGAAATTTTGGGGAAATTTAAGGGTGCTTTTCTCATATTATGGTTGGCATCTTCTTCTTCTTCTTCTTTTTCTTTTTTTCTTTTTTTTCTTTTCTTCTTTTTTTTAGAAGGAAAAATCTTCATAGATTTATATTAAGATAATATAAAGATCATAAGACATGTCACAGGACAGAAACATCCTGCCCAGATATGAAGGCATATAAATCGGAATTAACAGTCATAGGATCCCCGAAGGGGATCAGAACAAAACTCAAAGTTATACACAAAATATTAAGATGCTTAGATAACTACAACCCTGGACAGATATTAAAAAAGGATCGAGAATGCGAAACATGAAAACCAGATATTGAAAGAAGTCATATTCCCGAGATGCAGAATTCCTGAATGAAATAGGAAGAACCGTCATGTAAGACCCTCAAAGACCACAAGCCCGGCTCCATTTTAAGGCCTTCCTTGGAGAGAAGGTCAACCTGCGCATTTCTGGATCGAGGGATATGGTGGATCGAGTGCAGCTTCATAGATCTCCAAAAGTGCATAATTTTGCACAACCATCCGGATAGATGAGGACAGCTAATGAGTCCATCGCCATTAACATGATCTATCAGAGATTTTGAATCGCCATATATTGATATGCAGTTGATATCCAGAAAAGCACAAAATGCAAGCAGGCCTGTAAGGGCCCTAGCCTCGGCCATGCTGTTTGAGCCATGCCCACTGTACCAAGATAGAAAAAATTGCAGATTGTCATCCATGACGATATGGACCCCACAACCACAGATGTTGTTTTGCTCAGCTCCGTCAAAGAAGGCACAGGGCACCTGAAAAGAAAGGGCATCCGGCATGTTTATACAGGTTTTGATTGGCTTGACTTTTTCAAGGATCATGTCCTGATAGGCCATTATGCGGATCAAGGTTGACTTGAGGGGTTCCTTAGAATCTTGGAAAATTCTAGCATTCCTCCATTTCCATAGGAACCAACAGGTGATAATAAACAAGGAATGCCAGGATTGTTTTTGCTCGCTCCACCATTGAAAAGCTTCCTGCACTGTAGGAAAATTAGTATGAGGGAAACCATAAAACAGTGAGAGTTCATACCATATCTGAAGAGACAAATCACATTGGAAAAACATATGGATGTTTGTTTCCTCCGCAACTTGACCCATTTCGCATCTACTCAGACCATGCCAGCTTCTCCTGCGTAAGTTTTCCCATGATAGATTCCTGTTGTTAAAGACCAACCATGAAAAAAGTATCATTTTGAGAGGGCATCCCGTCTTCCATAAGCATGGAGGAAAAAGGGGGCTAGAGCCAGGAGATAAAGGAGAGATCATGGTCGCGTATATGTCTTTTACACGAACAAGAGACTTAGCCTTAGGAATGGTCCATATCAGATGGTCACAGGTTCCGGAGCGAAAGATTCCTAAGCTGCAAAGGTCTTCTTTAACAGAATTCCAAATCGGGAGCAGAGAGGCAGGAAGGTACAGATCACGACCCTCTTTCCATAATGGAATCGGACCACTCCATGAGTCGATCAGCTTGTCCCAAGTAAAACAGCCCATTCTGTGAAGGAAACATAATAAAGATTGAGGAAAGAAAGAATTTTCACGGCCATTTAATAAAGGATCTATTCCAATAAAGATCCCGGAACCAGAGAATAGATTCCATCTTAGGTTCTGCAGAAAGAAATGCTGGATTTTCCTAAGGCTGAGCCATATGGCTGAGCCTTTCCTGATGCTGATAGAACCCCTTCTGTACCAATACTCTAGATTTTTTCCTTTCATATATTTCGTTCTAATAATCAGGCTCCATAGTCCATCACCAAAAATACCTCTCCCCAGCGACTTACATAAGAGTGCTTTTCCAAAAGAGTGCATATCAAGTAGGCCCCATCCTCCTAGCTTCTTAGGCTTAGATATTTTTGCCAGCTTTACTAAATGAATTTTGATCTGACCTGATTTTCCGCCCCAAAGAAGTTTGCCGAAAGACTGTTCATTTTATTTATGATGCTTGCTGGAAGGAAGAAAATATGAGCCCAATAGACCGCCAATTGTGATAAGACTGCCTGAACAAGAATAAACCTGCCTGCCAAGATAGAAACTTGAACTCCCAGCCTGATATCTTTTTATAAAATCTGTCCAATAACCATTGCCATTCTGCCTTCGAGTAGCCCTTAGCCTTTAGTTGAAATCCCAAATATTTCATCCCATCATTGATCGAACACAGAGCAATGCCCAGTAACTTAGCAATCCATGATACCATTTCCATGTTGGTATCATTATGAAAGAGAGTAGATTTACCTTTATTTATAAATAACCCAGATGCTTTCTGGAATCTATCAAGAATTTCATTGAGGCAGATCCAGGAAGCTCTACACAGCATGGCAAATATGGGAACATCATCTACAAAAAGATTGTGTGATAGGGAAATGTCTTTGCAAATCTTGACTGGCCTGCATCTCTTCTCCTAAACTGCTTTATTGATCTGTAGGCTGAGGGAGTTCATCGCCAAAATAAATAACAGTGGGGAGAGGGGACATCCTTGTCGAAGACCCCTTTCCGCTAAAAAGAAAGGAGAGGGCATTCCATTGATGATGACCGAATATCGAACATTCTCTACACAAGCCATTATGCAGTTGATGGAGTGAGACTTTAATCCAATCTTTGCCAGCAAGACTCTTATAAATCCCCAGTCCAAACAATCGTAGGCCTTCTGCAAATCAATTTTTAGGATGGTCGCATCCATATTTTTAGAAATCATAGTAAACAGACCTTCCTGGGTCATGGCAACTGCATCCAATATGTTTCGGCCTTTTAAAAATGCATGTTGGTCCTTTGAAATGAAAGAGGCCAGAGTAGGTTTCAACCTTTCTGCAATAATTTTAGAGATAATTTTGAACAGGATATTGCATAGCGATATAGGTCTGAAATCTTGGAAGGAGTCCGTCTTTGCCTTTTTGGGAATTAGGGCAATCAGAGTAGAAGAAATGATGTTGTGAATACATCCGGTCATCCGGGATGCCTCCACCATCCGCAACAGGTCGCCCTTGAAGAGGTCATAAAAGTGAGAGAAAAACTCAATGGGCCATCCATCTGGGCCGGGGCTTTTATCTCTTTTAAAAACTTTGATGACGTTTTGAAGTTCCTCTGCAGAGACCGGCTGGAAAAAACATTCGTTAGCTGCCTCATCAAACATCAAAGGAGCCAGTTCAATACCCCAGAGAGTGTCTTGAAAATTGTTAACTTCTTAACTTCTTTTCTTTTGTATTGGTTCTTGAAAAATCTCATTGCTTCATTCGAGATGTCCTGCTGGGAATAATAAAATCCGCCCTTGCCATTGCTGATTCTCCAAATCGAATTTATCTCCTGTCTAGCGCTTGCAAAATTGTGAAAAAATCTAGAATTTCGATCACCAGCCTCAAGCCAAATAGCTCTGCCGCCATGAAGCCTCCTCCTTGTCCAATAGATTTTGTTTTCTTTTTTCCAGATTTCTTATGAGGCCTTTTACGTCAAGAGTGAAATTATTGGGATCTGAAGCATTTAATATGTTATCCAACTCCTTTTGAATATCATGAAGCTCCTGATTGTCCGACTTCCTTTTCTGATGTTGCCATTCCTTTGCCACCTTCCTCAGAGATGCCAGCTTTTCTCGGAATATCATGAACGGGGACTGATCTGACTTCAATAAATCCTTCCACAGATTTGCAATGATTTCGTTGAACTTTGGGTTCTCCAAGTGGATTTTGTTAAATTTAAAAGGGTAGCCCAACCTGAAACCATGCCCTCGCCAGCCAAGGAAAATAGGCCTATGATCAGAAATGAAGTCATTTGCTTTAGATGATACAGGCATACCCATTTTGTCAATGATGCTCGAGTGCAGAATGAAACGATCAATCCTCTTAGCAATATATGCCTCTCCGGTCCTACTGTTATCCCATGTAGGCATCAGCTTTGTAGGCACAATGTCGACAAAATTTTTATTTAGAAATTCCATCTTGAATCTGTCAGCGAGCGGGTCATTTTTCCTTAAAAACCAGAAGCTTGAGCCGCGGTTGAGGGTGCCAAAAACCCAAGCATAGTAATGTTCCCGGCATCTTTAGTTAACTAGTCAGCACAGACTAGTGCACCTCAACTAAGGAGTTTGAGTTTGAACTGGAAACCTGTTTGCATGGAATTAACCAAATACCCAACAATAATGGCAACAACTAATTGAATTGACCTCTTGAGATTTCTTCAAAAGAAACCCAAAAAATGTTTCCTCGCATTCATGAATAACATTCGTAGGAAACCCATTACTAAACCAAAGGCATTTGAACCAAAAACTAGCTAATATGGAATTAGCCAAATATCTAGCAACAATGAAAACAACTTACTGAGGTAACCCCTTAAATTTACAGGAAATTAACTTATAAACAACTGAAATTAAAATGATAAAAATGCTTCGCACTTATGCCTCAGGTGGATTGTGCTACAAAAAGGGGAAGCGAGCGAGAATTACGCCAGATAACAAGCTGGATAGATCACGAGTGACTTGTGAAGGCATGATGCAAATCATGATGAAGCATTGAAGAAAAATGAACGGCCATAAGAGCATGATGTTCTTGCAAGTTTAATTTGCAAATCCAGTCTCACAAGCATTCTAATAGATTGTAATGCTACCAAAAAAATTGTCATGTTGGATGAAGAAGAAGCTTCTTTATCCTAGCTCAGACCTGTTTGATCTTGCTTGTCATCTTATATGGATGCGAAGCAATTCATATTGGTCAAGTGCTAACTGAAAATGATCTCTTGTTGCTAGGTACATTGGACATTAATGTGTATGTTGTATATGAGCTGATTTTGCTACCAGAAAAATGTATCAAAGGTATTGCGACTCTGGTTGAATGGTATATCTGTAAGACTCAAGAAGGCCTTCACATGTGACTAGCATATTACTCACAAGAATGCTGCTCTTTTTGTTTTGTTTTGGTATTTTTTTTTAAACCAGAATGAAAATTTCTGGAGAATTAGTAATTTTAGGCTACCACTATTATACCAGATACAATTATTTCATAAATGCCACAAATGGGCCAGTCACAACATGTCTCCGGAGACTTAAATCCATACAGCTGGAAAAACAAATTATTCACCAAACTACTGAAATTAAAATACACCAAAAAAATATTTTTACCCATCAATATATAACATCATTACTTGTTCCTCCTTATATAGAGTCTGTTGCTTTTAGCTTTGACCAAGTTTCCATGTTTATAGTCCATCATTATTATGACTAAATTCCATCTTTAACTTAACGAATTCAAATAACTACTTTGTGGGCATTTCTGAATTCGGAACTTTCTAAAACTATGACATCTAGATGATTGGGTAGTGGTTAAGCAGTGACCGTGGTGGGCTATTTGGCAATTCTCCAAGTTACAATTCCCCTAATTCTGCTGCAAGTCTGGAATGATTTTGACTACAAAATATCCTTATAACTTAACTTTTTAAAACTTTGACATCAAAGTCTGGAATGATTTTGACTGCAAAATATCCTTATAACTTAACTTTTTAAAACTTTGACATCTAGATCTTTGACATCAAAGTCTGGAATGATTTTGACTATAAAATATCCTTATAACTTAACTTTATAAAACTATTTAGATGATTGGGTAGTGGTTAAGCAGTGGCCGTGGTGGACTATTCGGCAACTCACCAAGTTACAATTCCCCTAAATCTGCTGCAAGTCTGGACTGATTTTGACTACAAAATATCCTTATAACTTAATTTTTAAAACTTTGACATGCATATGATTGGGTAGTGGTTAAGCAGTGACCGTGGTGGACTATTTGGCAATTCACCAAGCTACAGTTCCCCTAAATCTGCTGCAAGTCTGGAATGATTTTGACAATAAAATATCTTTATAACTTAACCAGATGAAAGTGTTAGTTTTAATAGTTGTTTAGTCACTCAAATTATTATTTTGGTTCTTTTTATTACAGGGAATTGGTAACTGGTTGGAGTAATTTAGGGGTCCAAATTTAAATCTAGCAACTGCCACTATAACACCTGCCACTATAACACCAAAAGTAGATCCAACAGTCTGTATGTCAAATATACCAACAATTTATGACTTAGCAAGAATCTAAAACCCACCTAAACTATTGTTAACAACAATAATAATAGTTAGCAGCAATAATACTCAACCTCTCAGCGGCAGTTGTAATGCTATGGTTTTTGAAATAAACGTAGGGTCAGACACTTATGGGGCATCTGGGCAGCCATGGAAATTGTATTTACTTAGTTTGCATTCCTGTTTGGGCCAGGAAAATAACTGAGCAAAATAATTAAACACGCTGAAAAGCAACACTGGTTTCTATAAAGCTTATCATAAACTACACAGCTTCACAAGCATCTGTACATTGTCAAAAGCATCTAAATTGATCTTTCAGGTACGGTAGTTAGAAAGTTCATGTCAACAACATCAAACCATATGCGTTGGGCATAGCACAGTACCTGCTGCAATGCCTATGAAGGCACTGCAACTGGAGTCCATCATCGTAAACACCAACTGAGTTTCATTGAGCAAAGAAGGGCTGTTATTAACGTCCTCCACAGCCATCTCAATGGCCTGTTTAGCTACTCTTCCCATGGTGGTATTGTATGCCAGAAGAGCACCCACATTCACAGTAGCAGAGGGAGGACGATGACTCGTGGGAATGCTACCGCTCGATCCATTTTCATCATCATGTGCACAAATACATGAATTAGAGATGATGAGTATCCAGAAAGCCAGAAACACAACTGCTACCAAATTGAAATTGTTCTCCATATGTAACATCTGATTCATTGATGCACAGAGCTCTTGGACACCTTCATCAGGTCCTGAATAGGTTCCCCTGGCTTCAGATAACTGATTATAAATTTCTAGTTTTTCTACTGGAGGACAGAGGAATACTAATCAATTCACCACCCACATCAATCAGTGTGTTGGCATAGGCAGTGGTCTATAAAGCGACTTTTTGAAAGCCTTTCCGGCGGATTTTTCCGGTCAAAATCCGGCAGCAATTCATTGGAATCCCAAGTTTGATAGCTAGTTTCTGCACAATCAATGGCTCCCAGGGGTTTTTCAGGGCGCTGAATACAAATATGCAGTTAAAAAACCATTTTAACTGCTAAAAATCAAGATTTAACCTCATTTCTTCCGTCGGATTCCGTCACTGGAATCTCCAAAAAATCGCATTATAGACAACTCCGTTGGCATAGGCCTTGACATTAATGGCGAAAAGCAATAATCCATTGATATTTCTTGTGTCACATTAATATAATTTTACACGTTGTTTTTTACCTTTAGGTGCCATCTTACAAAATGAACATTCATTCTTTATGGTTGTGCAAAGGTTGATATATAAATTTTTGGAAAGATTCTTTGAAGGACAAGTCTATGTAACCATAATTTGCTTGCTTCGTGAAGATGAGATCCATGCTCATCTCATCTCAGGATGACGACGTGCGGATTGTTAATAGGATGGATCTCATCTCATCTCAGGATGACGACGTGCGGATTGTTAATAGGGTGCATTTAATAAAAAGTCAATAAAAAAATTTGGTTATCTCAACTAAATGAAGTGGTTAGAAATTGATTTTACTAAGTATCTTGAAATATATTATTTATTTATTAAGGAAAATGTTTTTATAAGTTTAATATACATTTTTAATTTAAAAAGATTTATTGTATTTGAATTTATTGCTAAGTTAAGGACTAATTCTCATCAACTTTGTTGTGACACAGGGTATTGGAAAAGGCCAAAGGAAGTGTGGGAGGAAAGAGTGTGCATTTTTTGTTCTTTCGGAAAAGTGGAAACAAAAAACATTTCATTTTAGAATGTGAAGCATTCAAAGACAACACGGAAAGTTATGCAGATATATTGGCAGCTAGCTTTTGGGATAATCTATTTAGCGAGAGGTTTGTCGATAAACTTGGAGCGTTTATTTTGAAGTTTCACAAAAAAGGCCGTACATCAAGCAAATGAAGAACCAATCTATCCCATAAGCTATCTTTAACTTCGTGAACGTTAAAATAATTTATTTCTTTCTTTTAACTTGACGTACATGTTTTCTCTTATTAATTAAATAAGAGAATTTTATTTTTT
>APFE030051447.1:20069-73215 GCA_000404065.3 Pinus taeda | reverse complement strand
CATGTTTCATTAAGAATACATTTGCATCAATTAATTATATAGGTTTAAAACCTACATTAGTTATTAAAGCAATTTTGACTTCAAGGGGATGCTTTTGTGGATAAGGGGTTTTGCTAAAGACTATGGTAGACCTCATTACAGTGGGAAATCTATGGAATTGATTCTTGTGGTGAAAAGAAATGGTGAGTAGTTCAAAGATAGAGATTGAGAAATTCAATGGGTACAATTTTGAGTTGTAGAAGATCAAAATGCAATATCTATTGGTGGAAACATATCAATGAAAGATTATGGATTTCGGTATTGTACCAACAAGGATGTTAACCGATGACTTGACCAAGTTGGATCAAAATGCAAAGAGCACAATACGATTGTGTCATTTAGATTTAGTATTACTTAATGTTTCGGGAGAAGTTATACTGAAGGGATTATGAAACAAGTTAGGGACTTTATATTAGTCTAAGTCCCTCGTAAACAAATTGTTCCTATGGAAAAAGTTGTATAACCTAAGGATGAAGGATGAAGACTCAGTGCGATAGAGAATCTAAATCCCTTCATTAATTGCGGTAAGTCAGTTATTATCTGTTAATATTAAACTTAACAATGTAAACTTTGAAACGGGAACTGATACGATTACCCATTTTTTTGAGGTACCAAAAAATCATTTGATTTTAATAAGCGCTGATTCAGAATACACCTTTTTTTTGCATTAAATTTTTTATGAACATTTTTAAAAAATGTTAATGATTTTCATGTTGATTTTGAAAAGTGTTGATAAGGCATCAACCCCTTTTTTAGAGCGCTTACTTTTTACAATTTAAATTTTCTAATGTATTAGGTGTGGATAATTTTTTTTAAAATTTTGGTAATTTTTATGTGGATTTTGAAAAGCATCAACATTTTTCTAAGGCATATTTTTGACATTTTAAAATCAACTATCAAATTGAACATATGAGGATCGGTTTGCTCGTTGAGGATCAACATAGACACTGCAGAAAAAAATAAAATAAAATATATATATAAATAAATTAAAAATGAAAATACAAAAAATAAAACATTAAAAAAATTAAACACAAAAAATTAAAATAATAACAAGTAAATAAAATATACGGTTAAAAAACATGACTAAACAAAATGAAAATAAATAAAAATATTGAGAAAAAAAAAACGAAAGCAAATAAATTTTAAATAAAATAACAAGTAATAAAATTATATTAAAAATAACGAATAAAACATAGAAAAGAAAAAAACAAACAACATACATACTACAAGTAAAAAAAAAAAAAAAAAAAAAAAAAAAAACAAAAATAACTAATAATGATAAAAAAAGAAAGTAATATATATATAATATATATATATTATATATTATATATATATGAAATAAACATAATTTAAGATAAAATAACACTAAAAAATAGTATGAAAAACTATTAAAATAAATAAATAAATGTATAAAACATAAAATTAAAAATAAATAAATTTGTTCGCCCAGGCCCCACCCTCGCGGTCCAACGGACCCAAGGGGTGGTGACCTGATTCTCAGAATCAGGCCTCCATGCCTGGGCCTGATGGGTCGCGGGGCCTCCACCCCCTGGGCCCGTTGGGCCACGAGCATTAGGGGAATTTTGAGGTCTAAAATGGGTCTCCTAAGGAAATTTTAAAATAATAGTGGAAAGAAAAAAAATAAGAGTACATCATCAAATGTTAGAGGGAAAAAAAGAAAAAACTATTTTTTCAACTCGTATTTTCAACTTATCTCCCTATCAATTTATTCAAATTTAGAGAGAAAACACTCTTTAAATGCAAAAGTTGGTTCCTCATCCAAGGAGTACCCATGTTGCATACTTTCGATGGACCCTACTACATGAAAAATGAGAAATACATGAAAAACGTGATTACAATCACGTTTTTTCATGTATTTTTCATTTTTTGTGTAGCGAGGTCCATCAAAAGTATGCAACATGGGTACTCCTTGGATGAAAAATTAAATTTTTCATCCAACGAGTATTCCCGCTTGAAATTCGAGTAAAATCTTAAGGAGATAAGTTAACAATACGAGTTGAAAACAAAGTTTTATTATTTTATTTTATTTTTTATATTTTTACTCTTTTACTCCAAAAATGGTGAATTATCCCCATTGCTAACATCATCATCTTGAATCCTATTGGTTCTTATAAAGTTTATTTTGTTTGTACATTTTTCTTGCAGTTGTCTATAATGAGACTTTTTGGAAGCCTTTCCGGTGGGTTTTTCAGGTCAAAATCCGGCAACAATTTATTGGAATTGCAAGTTTGATAGCTAGTTTCTACACAATCAAAGCGTCCTAGGGGTTTTTCAGGGTGCTGAATCCAAATATGCAGTTAAAAAACCATTTTAACTGCAACAAATCAAGATTTAACCTCAATTTCTTCCGCCGGATTCCGTCACCGGAATCTCCAAAAAGTCGCATTATAGACAACTCCATTTTTCTTAGGAGGCTCATTTTAGACCTCAAAATTCCCCAAATGGGTGGGGTTAGAGGGCACTGATCAGAATTTGGCCTCCACCCCATGGGCTTGTTGGGCCACGGGGGTGGGGCGGGGGAGCGCTGCTCAAAATCAGGCCTCCGCCTCTTGGGCCTGTTGGGCCGTGAGGGTGGGGCAAGAGAGGGTTACATGCAACGCCCTTTGTACCACCCCTGGGGCCCATTGGGCTGCGGGGGTGGGGCATGATAGGGTTGCGTGGATCCCTCTCTTCCCCCACCCCTGCGGCCCAATGAATCCAGGGGGTGGAGGCTCGATTCCGAGAATTAGGCCTCCACCCCCTAGGCGCGTTGGACCGCAGGGGTGGGGCCTAAGCTAGCGATTTTTTAATTTTATTTTATTTTTATGTTTTATGAATTTTTATGTTTTAATGTTTCTTAAATTAATTTTCAATATCTATTTTTTAATGTTTTGTTCAAGTTTTATAATTTTTTATTTATTCAATTATATAATATATAATATTATATATATAATATATTATATATATTATTTTTTAATTAATCATTTTTAAGCTAATATATATATTATATTACACATTTTGCCATATTATTTGATATATTTTATATATATTTTTATTTACTTGTTATTATAAATTTAACTTTTGTTTGTTTAGTTTTTAGTTTCTCAATTTTTTTTAAGTCAATTTGTTTGTTTGTTTGTTTGTTTGTTAATTTAATATTTTTTTTCTTACTTATTATTATTATTTTTAAACTTTTGTGTTTTTTTTCATTGTTTAAATTTTAATCTTTTTGTATATTCAAATATATATATATATATATATATATATATAATATATATATATATATATATATATTTGTTTTGTTTTTTCTTGCAAGGTTTGTGTTGATCCTCACAACTTGATCCCATTTTGTGTCAATTTGATAGTTGATTTTAAAGTTTTTGTTATAATGTATCAAGTCCGACCCCACAATGTGTCAATTTCATGGTTGGTCTTTAAGCTTTCATTACAATGGGTTAGTTCGCCTACACTGCATATCAATTTGATGGTTGATTTTTAAATTTTTGTTGCAATGTGTCAAGTTGTCTTAGGCTAAGATTTTAAATTTGTTATACTTTTAGCATTTGACAAAAAAATACTCTTTGTATAATGACTCTTCCATTTAAAAAAAATAGTCATAAAATTTTTTCATAATACCATCGCTGAAATATGTTGAAAACTTAAGGGTTTTTTGTAGTCATTATCTTTGGTTTTAATTCCATGGTTGAAAAATTGTAATATTTTTAAGGATTTTCTGAGTCGTGACATTTATCCTTAATGACATTGCTAAAAAATGTTGAAAAATTTACCTCGAAAAAAAAACAATATTACAATATCAACACTTTTTGTTTCAAGGTGTTTTTTGCACAAAAAAATGGTTTTTATTGGTTTTTACTGTAATTTTTAAAAAACATTGAAACAACATTATTCCAACATCAACATTTTTCGTTTTTAAGTTGTTTTTCATGTTTTTTTGGAGTTTTTTTGGCTAGAGTTCTCATTTTGAGTTTATAGTTTCCGTTTCAAAGTTTACATTGTTACTTTTAGATGAAGATAAGTGTATCAATTTGTTGTGTTCTTTACCACACTCATGCGATAGTTTGGTTGTTTCCATAGGTAGTAATGCAACTACTTTAATTTTTGACGATATAGTATCATCCTCATTACCAAAGGAGCCAAGGTAGAAAAATATGGAAAGTTAAAACATGATGTCTTATCTATAAGAGGATGCTCCCTGAATGAAGACAAAAATAAGTCGTCAAGTGGGAGATCTAAATGTAGAGGAATATCTAAATTTGTCTAGGAAAATTTATAAAGGTATGTTGGAGATGCCAAAAACAAGGGTGTTAGAAGAAAGGCTATCAATCCAAAATTTCTAAGAAAGGGAAGGGATCTATTGATATCCCTTCTATAGAAGCAAAATCCTCCTCAAATGAAATATGGGATGTGTTCTTAGCTTCTTCGAGTATACATGTAGATTATGAAGCATGGTTGGTAGAATAAGGTGCATCCTTTTATATGACTCATCATAGGGAGTGGTTTTGTGAATATGAAAGATATGATAGCGGTGGTGTATTCTTAAAAGATGACTTGGAAACCATAATCATAGAACGAAAAAAAGTCAAGTTGAAGCTCATGGGTGGAAGGATTATAACACTCCTTGGTGTTCGACACATCCCTGGATAGGCCAAAAATATGCTTTATGTAAGCAAGGTGAGCGATGCAAGTGTAAAAACAATGTTTGAAAAGGATACTTGCAGGATGGTTTAAGGAGAAATGACATTATTGAGGGGATTTTGAATTGAAACTATGCATTAACTATTAGAAAGTAATGTTAGAAATGGGTACAACAATTTCATTGTTCCTAAGAGTGGAGTAAAAAAATGAAAACTCTTATGCCTTTGGAGAAAAGACTATTTTGTGGTATCAATGACTAGGACATATCAGAGAGAAGGGACTTCTCGTACTACATAGTAAAGATATGGTAGAAGGTATGTATAATTTTCTATGGATTTTGGTTTATGTGAACATTGCTTATATGGCAAGCAGAATCATGTAATAGTCTCCTCTAGTAGTAAAAGTTCAAAGGGAATATTATAATTTGTGCATAGTGATGTGTTTGATCCTATGATGATTCCATCACTAAATATATGTACCATGTCTTATTTATGGATGACTTCTCGAGGAGTACATAGATTTATTTCCTTAGGAAAAAATTTTAAGTCTTTGACAAATTCAAAGAGTTTAAGGCTCTTGGGAGTGAATCTAAAGATTTTTGTAAGAAGTTCAACATAACAAGGAAGAATAATACTCCATACACATCTTAGGAGAATGGAGTTGGAGAAAGGATGAACAACTGATGAAGAAAGCAAGGAGCAAGCTCAATGATGTTGGGTTGGGACAAGAATTCTGGCAGAGGTAATGGACACTATGTGTTGCCTAGTAAATAGATCACCATCATCACCATTAGATGAAAAAACTCCACGTGAGGTATGGATTGGTAAGAAACCCTCTTTCAAACATCTCAGGGTATCTGGTTTTGATGCTTATGTACACATTCCAAAGGAGAATACGAGTAACCTGGATAAGAAGGCTAAAAAATGTACCTTTATTAGATATAGAGATGGTCTTAAAGGTTATAAGCTTTGGAACCCCAAAATTAAGAAGGTTTTGTATAGTAGAGATGTGGTATTGTTGATGTATTTTCCTGTCAAGGAAAATATTTAATCTCCTATAGCCTTTTTCATGTTCCCTCTATGTTTTTATAGAGAAGGTACTCCTCTTTTCATTCACTCAAATAATCAATATAGCTCAAAGCACGGAAAGATGACCATTCAACACATTCACCTATGAGTAGAGTAAGTGTTTAAAAGGAAAATAAAATAATAATATCATAAATAAACATAATCTGACTATTTATTCCATGATACATATCCATAGAAAAAAAGTATAGAAACGGTCTAGATATTAAGAGAAATATAAAATAATTCCATGCATTCAAAGATCATAAAAAATTCATCGAAGAACATTCATGCTATTTCATTTCTCATTTAAAAGTCTCGAAACCACAAATGACATCAATTTCAAAAATATCTCTCTAAGGAATTGGGATTGGGCTTCCATGGACCAAATGATATGAGGTTACTTGGAAGAAAAGAAGAAACTGTAGTCATGGATTTGCTTTACAAATATATAATACAATTCATAAAGTTGGATGATCAAAGGATGGGGAAAAAGAAAGAGAATTTCTTCAAAACAAGGTAAAAGACACACAAAATTGTAGAAAGATAACTAATGGAACGAATTCTCTTTCTCTTTTCGGAAACAATTGTTGTTGGAGTATATATTTGATTTTGAAAGTCCATTAATCTAACCATTGAGGTAGTTATTTAGGATTAACAATTTTGTTTAAATATTTACCAAGCCAATCTTTAATGTACTCCTTCATCAATAGGATGATTATTTATTGTTTTACTCTTAGCATAAATATTTCCCTCTCTATGTCCTTTGCATCTACTCATAGTTGCTCAGTACTTTCTAGTTGGTCTTCATTGTCATTGACAAATGTAACCAACCATTTCTTGATCTCATCTTTCAGAAAATCAATCAAGTTGTTGAAAACACTAGCCCATGATGCTTTGATAATATTCAACTCTTCCTGCAACATGTATTTTGGAATTAACATATAGAATCTTTAATAATTATGATTCCTTATTATTCATTAACAAATTTTACAGCCCTGAAGAGATTATTTCTCCTACGATCATTAATGCTTGAACATTTAGAAATAACATATTTTAACCTTTTAATCCCTGCATGCCATCTTACCTTGATTTGCTTGATTCTCTTCCTTGATGGAAGGTCTTGTTGGTTCTTCTAGAGATCAATAAGAGGATTGTTTTTAATAATGAAATTAATTAAATAATTTTCAACAAATTGTTGATCATGCTCCAAATATTTCTTTAAGTGTTCAGAAAATGAAGCAATTCTTTAAGACAAATTTCTTAAATGTAAAATAATTTCCCAAGCTTCCTAAATTATTCCTAGTTTCTTATTAATATTTAATGGGACATCGTCTTTGATACCATTTAAACATTTTGTTGTGTTCTTAACTTTTTAGGGTGTGTTGGGGGTGATTGCTATTGAAGTTTTAGGTACTTGAATAGATGAAGGGGGCATAAATAGAGGTATAGGACTAAGAGCTTCCTCTGGCTCACTTATATTTCTTTTTAACCTCATATTTTCAACCTCTTGATTACTGAAAAAGTGAGAAAGTCCATTCCTTATAGTCATTTGTAACTTCAAGAGTCTAGTTGTCCTACTTCTAAGACAACAACTTCTAATTTACAATTTTTAGCAATTTTTTTTTTTTTTTGACATGCACCTTTTCAAACTGGAACTTTATATAAGCCCCGTCATAATGCATGTTGTGCATGCTCAATGTATGTTCTTAAAAATGACTAGCTCTTCAATATCCAACTCTTCAATAGTTTCTACCTCTCAACCAAACGTGATGCTACCTAGTCATTGATGATAGTATTGTTCGCTTCCATATATGTGGGTCCTTTTGCTTGTTGTGGCCCTATTTTACTTGAACTTTTACTTTTGGAAGAAGTAACAATATGGGACATTTCCAAGCTAATATGAGGGGGTGGTTCTTCTTTGTCATCTCCACTAGATCATCTTGCATTACTCTCTCCTTGGATTGTAATGTTTCCATGTATTTTGTGGGTCAATGAGGAACTATGATCGGTATGTGGGGCTAAAGAGCATTGTGCATTAGTAGGATTTCCCCCCCTTTCCTTGGTCTTTTCATTAGAATTAGTGCTCACTTCACTTGCTACATCCTCATAATGTATTTCTATCTCATTTTCCTTCAGTATTTCTACTTCATTTTCTCGACTTTCTTCAATAGTACTTATAAATAAATTTTAATACCATGCAATTTCCAAATGATTTGAGAATATACCCTTGGGATCGAATCCTTGGGTAGGTTCAACTTCAATCAAATTAAAAGGCTTCAATATTTCATAACATTTTGTGAGATGTGCAGATTTCTTCACTATAACATTTGTGGCAGTGAATGGATAAATTGTTTCTTCTTTTTCCTATCCAACAAGAATTGACCAAGAAAGATATTTTCTACAAACTTCTGCAACAAAATACCTATCTAAAACAAGCATAGGTAGCAACAATGGTCTATCCTCATACCCATAAACCCTAATATATGTATGATTTTCCTCTTCTACATGCACTCCTTATCCTCTAAGAAACCCTTGAGATTTTGAAGATATCCTTTGGGGCTCATTTCTTATTAGAATGTGTCTGAATTCTCTGACAAACTAGTCTTGGATAAGGCAAAAGAGAAATAGGGAATTATGTCTCCATAGAACAAGGTACCATAATTATATCATCTTTATTTCTATGCATATTTATCTTAAGGGGTAGGCTATTGAATAAACTAAAGATAACAATGACCATCACCAAGTAGGTCGTCATGAAAAGTCTATGCCTATTTTGGAAAATAGCCAATTGGAAGGAAAATTTGTTAAAACTAGACTCTTCCCAATAAAAGGTAACATCCCTTTTAAAAGAAAAGTACAATATGTAAATAACTGACTTGGGTACACGAGAATTCGATTTGCACCCCATGATGTGGGAAAACAACCATGAAAAGTCTTTATAAGGCTCTGATAATAATGAAATATAGATATAGGAAAGGCTGGATAAAACATGTGTATACCAAAGAATGAAGTCTTCGATATTATTCATTCTTCCACCCTACAAATCAAGGAATGAGTCCGCTTTAGGAAATTTAAGTTTCTTATTAGCTTTAACAACCTCAACATCTTCCTAAAAACCTTAGGAGTTACCAAATAGGGCTCTTCTTCTACTAGTCTTGGAAACAAATCAATTGGTGCACCAATAAACAATTTCCTTGAAATCACACATCTCTAAATACATGTAACATTAGCTAGATCAATATTCCAAATTTATTATTTTTTTTCTCCTATGGACTCAAATTCAAATACCACTAATAGGAAGTCGACCAATGGAAGTTCCCATTCTATCATGCAAATTAATTAGTTGTATCCCCACAAATGGCCTCCTTCTTCCTTTTAATCACCATATTGCTTATTTTTTTAATACGATAGATATGTGTGACATATCAAAGAGGCTTTATGGAGATCTTAGCACTATAAATCTCAATTTACAATAACATTTAGTAATACATCCCTTCATCACATACCACCTTCATTGGGCCATGTGAGAATGATAAGAAGAAGTTAATAACTTGTGTTATGTATTTTAAGCGGTGCATTAATGGATAGTTCACATAGTACAATATCAATGCCTTTTCACCTTAGAGATTAGACTTTTTAAAATTAGTTTTCAATTAGTCTCCAAAGGAGAAAATGACTAATTTTCACCAAGTGTGGAGTATAAACAGAGAAATGGTATTATAGTATGCTTTATGTGAAAGCTTTACATTTGTGAAAGAATTGGTGGCGAGTCTTACACACAATTGAAAATTGGTCAACTATGGAGTAGTGAAGGGGTGAGTAGTGTGCAAAGGGGGGAATTTGCGGAAAATGGGGAGTTGTGGAGTGTAGGGTCATGAAAAGGTTCTTCACATTAATTTTGAGAAAAATGATTATGGAATTTGGGGTAAGAAAAAGTAATACATGATGGAGATGATGTTACATGAAAATAAATCTACATATTAGCTCCAACTATGTGATAGTTGTTGGACATAGTGTTGTCATTGATAAAAACGAGTCTCATTGATGTCAAAGGGTAAGTCAAAGGAAGCATTATGATAGTATGATGGAAGTATGTCAATCCAATGGTTTGACAAGATAATATGATAGTCCGATGGTGGTGGCGATATGACAATCTGATGGTTTGAAAAGATCACATCAAATGATGTCAAAGTGGGTTGAAGTTTATTAATATTTTATTGAATATATGTTGTTCAAATAAATACATAGATGGCATGGTTGGATAGTCCTCTCTGAGACCTTTCCAACGGTATATCGTGCTTGGCCAAACTCTTCTCGGATGAGAAGATATGTTAGTTTTAAAAATCGCGTTAGAAAAAGGGTGAAAAGGGGTCAAAACCCAAATTTGTTAAAGTTTAGGAATGTTCTAAGGAGGATCTATGTTTTATTTGGAAATTGATGCCAGTTGGTGCCCAACTTGCATGGTATTTAACAAGTTAATTTTTTCACAACTTGCGCAGATCCGGCAATCAAAGATGATATTTGGTTTGACGTATGGTATATTTTATGCATACATGCACAATTTTTAACAGAGGTTAAACCACCCCCCTCGCCACGTGGATATGTCACACATGCATGTAGGTGGACCAACCACACAAAAACACGTGGTAGCATAAGACCAATAATGACATGGACACAATGATGTGGCAGCATGACATAGTGACATGTGGCAGATTTGGTTGGCCAATAGGAAAAATTTCAGGTGACACATGGCACCACTCAGTGAGTGCCACATGGTAATGGTGACATCATGTTGAAATAAACATCAATTTGTTTATAGACCTCTAGGTCCAAGTTATTTGGTAAGTTCCCATGGGGATTTAAGTGCCAAAATTGAATCTATATCAACTCAAATTTTCAATTTGTGTCGGCTCAAGAGGCGTTCACACACATACACATGTGCGTGTGTGTATGTTCTTGTTGTGGCAAAATGGATGTGAGATATAATTGATACATCTATATTAAGTGGAGAATACTGAATGGGGCTTTGGTTGGTTGAAGCACGAAGGTTTCCCCAAGGCACTATTTGCCATAATATTTTGGGGGATTGACGGTTCTGTAACATGTTGTGTTGCTTGAAGAATTTTTCTATTTGGGTGGTCTGATTGCACTGATTTGTGAAGGTTGAAGGCTCTAACGCTAAGTTGTATAATTTTTTGTGTGGCACGATTTCATTGTTGAAGGTCAAAGTCCCTAAGGCCAGTTGTCATAGTTTTTTGTGTGGCTCAATTGCACTTTTGAAGGTCGAAGGCCCTGGCCAATTGGCATAGTTGTTTGCATGGCTTAATTACACTTTTAAAGGTTGAAAGCCCTAAGGCTAGTTGTGATATTTGTTTCATGGAAGAAAGCACTTAGGTACAGTCATTATATTAATTACATTGGGGTTCCGTAAGGCACTATTGATATGTTTGGTTCGTGGTACGAAGGTACAGAGCCCTGGAAGACACTGTTGAGATATTTGGTTTGTGGTCAGAAAGTACTGAGGCCCAGAAGGCACTATTGACATATTTGGTTCACGTGACCCCATTGTGTAATAATTTGTGAATATCGAAGTCATTATGGTCTGGAAATCGGCAAATGTTGTTTTGTGGCCCGATTGGAGGTCAAAGGCATTGAGGCACTGTTCTACACTGTTGGTTCGTTGGAACCCTAAAGACATAGTCATTATATTGGAAGCCGAAAGGCTTAGTCATTATATTGGTTTCATTGAAAGCCTGAAGGCATAATCATTATATCAATTTCGTTGAAGGAACAATCATTGTATTGGAGGCCCGAAGGCACAATCATTATCTTGGAGGCCTGAAGGCACAGCGTTATGTTGGTTTCGTTAAAATCCCGAAGGTGCAATCGTTATATTGGTTACGTTGGGCCGAAGACACTATCATTATATTGGTAACCTTGGAGGCTTGAAGGCACCATCGTTATATTGTTGACGTTGGTTACAGGAAAGGCCAAAAGGAACATTTATTATATTGGTTACGTTGAAGGCCCTATTGACATACTTGTTCATCTGAGGTCCAAAGGAACTATTGGCATATTGGTTACGAGGTCGAGTCTAACACAAGACAAACTTGATTAAGCCTGAAGGATTATTCTTTTGACATTATCAACACCGCAAAGTTGAAAAAACTGTATTGAGTTTCTCAATTATTATCATGCATAATAGTGGCATATCGATAGTTGGTTTTGATAGTAGCTCGGAAGTCACAAGTTCAAGTTCTGTTGGAATGACCAAAATTTGTTGTTTTTGAGTTATATGCATGCTGCAAGGTGCAATTAAATTTGTTGTTTTTGAGTTATAGGCATGTTGCAAGGTGCAATTTGTCGCACACATAAAAGAGAAAATTGTTGAATTGGATAGGTAGAAACGTGCCATGAAAAGAGCAGTTTTTCATCCGATTAATTTTTATTATGTTTTGGGGTGATCTTAATGTCCAAATTTATTTCTGAAAAAAGGGAGATGGACCAAATACTTTTGTGATCTAACAAGGCGATGTGAGGACGCAATTTTGATGTCAAAAAGCTATATTTTATCATGTTGATATGTTTTGGGCTCATGGGCATATTTTTTTTTGTAGATAATCAGAATGAGAATTGAAGTTGTTATTGTTGCAGATTGATGAATAGAGAGTGATGATACTTATATGAATAGGTTTATAGTAGAATATTTTTGTTGATTCTTGTGGATCTAGTTTTAAATATTGTCAAAAGTGGTCCACTACAGTTTAAAGAAGGAGGTGGGTGCCTCCATTGAATTTGTTTCCTCAATCAGGTTGAAGCCTACAATAAGCCAATTCTTGCATACTTTCGAGGTTGTGCCTCAATCAGGTTGTCGATACTTGCACATTTTAGGGATTGGTGCCTACAAATTTATTTTTGGGGGTTGGTGCATCCAATAGGTTGGTGCTTGCGAATCTTTGTAATAAAAACTAAAGAAGATGAAAAGAATTTTTGGTTTTATCCTACAAGGGTTTCCACATACATCTGGTGTTCTCTCATGATGATGTGAAGATGCTCTTTAATGATGCATTATTATGTCTTGTTTAAATTGATGAAAACTAGCCATTACACTAATTCACCACTCTCTCAATGTAATAAGCAGTCTATAAATAGTAACCCATCGTGGGTTATTAAGAACCTATAAGGTCTTGAATCCATTGGGCATGGAGTCAAAATCCTTTAATGAACACACACAAATAGGTTGAATTATGAAACAAGTAAAATATATATGACTTTCTACACTTCTATGGTACAGAGGACGTGGAAATATTCAGGGGAAGAAATTCTTAGGGTTCTTCCCATTAAATATGAGTTTTAAATAATGTTCATTCATTCCCTTCAAAATATATGAATTTCAACCATTAATCTTATCTATCATATAAGGTCCAATCCATAAAGCATCAAATTTGGTATTCATGGAAGATTTCTCCTTGGCTTTGTTTCATAGTAAAATGAACTCGCCTTTTGAGAAAGGCTTGTCTGTAGCTCCTCTATTAAAATTATTGGTCATTGATTGTTGCATCTTTTGAATATTATTGAAATATTTTTCCATTTGTTCTTCTAAATGAATTAATTGATGAAACCTCATTTACATATGTGTGATTCCTTCTTCATCTTGTATTTAGGTTGTTGTAGGAAATGCATTAATCTCTAAATGTATAGGCAACCTTGCATATTTTTCATACACCATATGAAATGAAGATCGAATTGTACTCCCCTTTGGTGTGATTCCACTGGATCATAAGGCATTCAACAACTTTTTATATCAGTTCCTCTAATTTCCAGCCACTATCTTCATCAAAATTGGTATTAGAGTTTTGTTTGTTGACTCATCCAAGCCATGTCCTTGTGGATAGTAATTTGAGGACTATCTCATTAGTATACCATATTTAACACATAAATATGTAAATTTCAATCCAATAAATATTGATCTATTGTCTATGATAATTTTTTTCTAGAATACCAAATCTTGCAAAATATTTTCTTCGAGAAACTATATAATGTTCTCTATTTTAGCTTATTTCAATGTTACTACTTCAAGCCACTTATTGAAGTAACCTATTAAAGTTATGATATATGTATTCCCAACACTTAGGATTTATAGAGCCAATAATATCTAAAACCCATTAAGAAAAATGACTCTCAATTGAAATAGTCTTTAAATGCATTGAGACCTTTTTTTCTCTCCCCAAAAATTTCTAATAAGGTAGACATATTCTTATGAAGGAATATGGCTTTTTTTTTAAGTGTGAGCCAAAAGAATATAGCTTTGAGAATTATATGAGATGTTATTGTTGGAGGAGAGTGTCCTCCACATACACCTTCATGCATTTCCATGATAATTTCAAGGGTCTTTGCATTGCAAAAACACCTTAATAACATTCCATCATGATTTATTCTTAATAATATCCTAGACACTAATACATAGGCATTTGATTTCATTTTTAGTGTCCTCTTTTTTTTTTTTTTTTCATCCCGTTCGAGTACTATCCCGATTTCAAATCAAATATGATACCTTTGTACACTCTCATCTAAAAAATGGTTCATTTTGATCTCTTTGATTATGTGAGTGTGGATTTATAGCTTAATTCCCTCCAACTAATTTACATAACCCTTTCCCTTTTACAGTCTTTAAGGTTTTTAATTTAATATCATACTCTTCTAAAATTTCCAACCAACTTTCCCATCTTCCTTCTTGATTTGTTGTGTTAATATCATTTTAACTAGTGGGTGTGGTGCATAAGTTGTCACATGAGGTGTCAAGATATAACTTTTGAAATATGAAATAACCTTTATCAACGTGTGAGCTTGTTTCTCTATCAGAAAACATTTCAATTCATGTTCCTGTAATGATTTTCTCATAATAGAGATCAAATGTTCTTCTTTTGACTCTTTCTTCTGATTTATAACCGGGGCTATGGTCTCTTCAGATGCAAAGGTGTACATGATAAAATCTCTTGTAAAATATAGACTAACCAAAATTGGAGCCAAGGAAATTGTTGATTCTATATCTAAAAATTCATTTTTTATTTCCTCCATCCTCTCGAATTTTATATCCTTCTTCAATAATTTGTTTATGGTTCTGACAATGGAAGCATATTTTGGAACAAATATACTAACAATGTTGATTTTTCATAAAAATGATTGGACTTCTTGTGACTCATTAGAGCCTTCAATTCTACTATAGCTTTGATTCTTTTGAGATCAATGTATATTCCTTTTACACTTAAATATGACCAAGTAACATCCCTTCAAATATTGTGTTGAAATGTGGCAACAAGAATATTCCAATTTAATTTGTCCTTGAATTAAATTGTGAATTAAAATCGAATTTAGTCTCAACAGCTACTTGGAAATAATTAATTAAGTTATTTTGACTTAATTAGTTGGAGAAATTCATAGTTGGAGAAATTCAAGTTAGAAGTCTTTCTGAAGTCATGCAAGAGTTATCCCTTAAATTAAGGAGATAAGCTTAAGTTATATTTGAGTTGTAATTAGTTAACTCAGTTTATTGAGTTAAGTCCAGATAAATTAGTTCCAAACTGTTTGAGGAACTAATAGAGAGTTAACAGTCGGTTGATGCATGCGTGCGCTCAACTAGTGTACTCCAGTTAACTGAAGATTCCCTCATCAGAAACTCATGCATGTCTATTCTGAGAAAGACACAGTTGAGATTAAAGTCAAGGACAATGTACTATCAGTTGCATGTGTTTTCTTATAAAGAAAACTCATGCAAGCAGAACGAATCATTCCTTGAGGATTGCACAATTCTGACAGTGTGTTAGAGCAGTGTTGCAATTGGTGAGGTGAGAATCATCCACTAGGAACAACCCAAGGAAATAGGAGCTTGGAGGGCACAGAGGAGAAGGCTTGTGAGAAGCCAAGATTGCCTGTGAGCATCTGTGAGGATTGTACTGAGAGTTGGCTAGCTGTGAGAGCTAAGGCTTTGTATAATTCCTATGTATTTCCACCTTGTATGATAATACAGATAGTGGGGTTTTTCGCTGAGGCTTTCCCCAAAGTATTTCATGTGTATTGTGCATTGATTCTTCTTCTTCTGGTTATATTGTTCAGCTCGATCTTTAAGCTTCCACAAATTGATAGTAGAAGTAGGTTATAGTATTCTGCTTTGATTTATGTTGCATTATCGGGTTAACCTATCACATATTTTCTACATGGTATCAGAGCTGTGAAAAATATACTGAGAAGAGAATTTGATGTTTGGAGTTCAAGGTTGCAAGTGCGAATCGAATTCATATCATACTTCAAGGTTAGCCAATGACGTTCTATGGCTTGAGACTCGAGTATGCCTTGGAAGGTAGCTCGAATTACATAGCATGGAAAGATAGAATGGAGGCTGTATTAGAAGACAATGGCTTGAAAGAGTTCATTGATTAAGAAATCCCAAAGCCAACTTCAACTAATGCACAAGAGTTGGTTGAGTGGAAGAAGTGTGTGGCAAAGGCGAGGCAGACCATCCTTGAGGGAGTTAGAGACCATATTGTCTCGAGTCTCCATGGGAAGGATACTCCATTTTCAATGTGGAAGACATTGAAGTACCTCTACCAGAACAGTAGCGAATATAAAAAATTGGCGCTCAAGGATAAATTTCGAAGAATCAAGATGGAGAAGGGAAATATTATTTCCACATATATGAACAAGCTCACCAACTACAGAGATGAGCTTGGTAGTGTGGGAATAACTACTGTCAATGATGATATGGTGAGCCTCGCTCTCCTTGGCCTTCCAAAGAGTTGGAATAGCTACTAGGACTCTGTGAATGGAAGGAGAAACCGTCGGATTGGGAACGACTATGGCCGGATCTTATGCATGAGGAGATCAGGAGGAGCACATGAGATGGTTCTTCATCCAAGAATGATGATGAAGAAAATATGGCCTTAGCAAGTAAGGCAAGGAAAGGGAAGGGGAAGGCTTCCCATTTCAAATTGTATTCTTCTCATGGAGGGAAGAAGGGTGACATGTCTAAAGTAAGATGCTTTAATTGTCACAAAATGGGACATTATGCAACTAATTGCGCATCGAAGAAGTCCAAGAAGGGATCCTCAGAAGGATCAGAAAGTGAGGCATTAGCCTCTTAGTTCAAAATGGACTTTACCCTCATCGCATGCATGGTGTCATTGATGATGCGTTGTGTCTGGTATCTTGACAGTAATACATATTAAAACAACTTAGACAAATATATAAAACCAGACACAAAATATATTGGCGGAAAAAAGGCAGAAGCCTAATGCTTCCTCATGTATTCACTCTCATTATTATTCCTTAAAAATAATTGAATATAGTGTTACAAATAAATAGATGAGAGTTAGTGTTCTCAAGATAGTGCATTCTATCTTAGACACTTTTGGTTGAGATAATTTCTCCTTTGGTTGAGATAATTTCTCACCAGACACACACCAATATAGGAGTTACCTAAACTAACTCCTATCTTAGAGGAACAACCCAAGAGTTAGGCACAAATTCCTAACTTGGAATATTTAATTAATTAATTTATTTTTGGATTTATTATTGTTTTATGAGAGAGGCTAACATTCCCCCCCCCCAATGATAAATCCAAAATAAGAACGATCTTCCAAGTTCTCATGTTGATCCTCAAAAATATTGCCTGAAAAACCACCAAATATGGATGCTGAAGAAACTGCAATATGAAGAGACTGAGTCAGCTGCATGACTAATTCATCTCAGAAAGACGCTTGACAACTCCATCATGTGCCAAGCCGCAAAAGGATCCAACTGTCCTTTGCTTGAAAACTGCATCCGGTGTCCACTGACACAATTTGATGAACGCCCACTAGCGTTTTTGCTGATGATGATCGCCCACTAGCTGAAGATGTTGAAAAAAAACTCAATGTTGCTTTTGCTATGATGAAAGCTGCTCACTGCTACTTTTGCTGCCAATCGCCCATTGGCTGATGAAGATGCCCACTGGCTGCTTCGCTGATGTTGTCGAGACTTTCAGTCGGACAACCACTTGTCAATTTCATTGACATTTCCCCCCTTTGTTCGCTGAAAGGAGAGATAATCTTTGCCAAAATATATTTGAACTCCCCTCCTTCAAGTGTAGGAGAGTTTCATTTTTGTACTCCCTCATGCAACTGCATGAGAGTACCATCATCGGTTCACTGTTGGCTGCACTATGTGTGATTGTAGTCGGTTGTAGAACTGAGACAATCTTTTGATTGTGGATGACCATTCCCAAGGATCGATCCATTCATAATGTATCTTCAATCTGACTGATTTTTTTTGGTTGCGACATTTTTCTGAGGAATGATTGGGTGTGCCACAATGGCAACAAGGACGGAGATCAAAACACTGATCTTCCATATGACTGGTTCTTTGACAATGAGAACATTTTGGTTGGACATCAATTTTAGGTTGTGTGCAATTCTGTTTGTTTGCAACTTTTTCAGAAACTACTGAGGTGAGTGGTTCAAGAAATCCTGCACTCACGAATTTAATTGGCTTGGAATAATCTGGGAGATGTAAGTTGGTGTCATTAGTGACATATCCTAAGCCTCGTCGATTCTTGTTATTTTGAATTTCTTCCTAGGGCTTGATGATGGGTTTGGAAGAAATTTGAATTTGACCATGAACAACTTCGACACTTGAAGTTGTTTGGATGAGTGATTTGGAATCAACATCTTTATCTTCATTTGTATGGTTGAATGACTTGGAAGAAGCACTCTTTTGTTGCAACTCATCTCTTTGTAGTTGCGACTCTAGTTGAAGAAATTCAATGGTTTCACGTGTTTGTTGTAGATGCCGTGAAAGATCAGCAAGAGTTTCTTTGCTAATGTGCACCATGTCTTCATCACTAGAGATGATCAAACTATGAAGAATGTTTAACAACTAAATATGTTGCGCCATCTGAACTTGCTCACTTGAAATCAGGCTCTCTTGTCGTAGATGTCGTGCTTTGAACTATTTCACTTGATTTTGTTACTTTAATGACAGGCTCGCTTACTATGGAACTTGAATGGCACGCTCGCTTGCTACGGGACTTGAATGACGATCGTGTTTGTTTAAGCGCTTACTTGACTTACTTGATGACTTTATGCTCACTTGAAGGAATAGCCACACTCGCTTGATGTCGATCTCAACTTGCTTGTTTGGTTGCTTTGATGGTTGTTGTAATGAACTTCACTCTGGCTCACTTGAAAGTTTGAAATTTATACTATGTTGACTCAAATTGCTTGACTGAATACTCACGCTCGCTTGTAGGAGATGTGAACTTGTCGCTTGTTTGAAAAAACACATGCACTCAATTCATTTTGTGTAAAGCAAGGGTGTCGAACATTGTCGACAATGCACCCAAAAAAGCTTACAATGATTGTAAGGACTCACTACAATGAATTCAATTTGACTCAATTCAAGACTTGGGTGTCGGTTTCAACCGAGAATGCACCCTTACAATTCAATGTAAGTTGAGTTTGATTACAAGTTCGATAAATTTGTTTGCAAGAATGTTGATGTAGACTTTGCTTTGAAATGCTGGAGTTTGCAGATTCATAAACTTGATTGTATTTGAGTGAATTTGTTTGTTGAGGTAGAATGCCGATGTTGAAAACTCTGATTATTTTTTGTAGTGACGCAAATACATGTGTTGAACTTAATTATCCTTTCTTGATGCTATTCTGTTACAAGTATTGTGCTTGCTTGCATTGAACTTCATGTGTGTTAAATGAGATCAATTATGTGTCAAAACTAGACACAAATCAAAAAGCGAAAACATGAAGCCATAAAACACATGTGCCATCAAGCACACATAGTGTACCTTAGATCCCCTTATTCAATTTCGGGTGGATCTAGGACACATCAACACCAAAAAAAACGATATCTTTATTAATCACTGAGTACATCTGAAGCAATGATAATGCTAAGTTGACAACCCTTTGAAATAGCGCGCCTTCAAAATCTGAATGGAGAGTAACACAATTTCTCTCAAAGTAAGACAATACTTTGAATTACAACAACGTTCCCTTATCACTCCAGACACTTATATCTCCACAAAATTTTCTGCAAATTTACAAAATGCAATGCACCTTATGCAATCATCTTCTTTCTTATGTCACTCCTTATATCTCCCAAAAGCACTCAAAAAATTTACACTTTAAACGACATACCTTATTACAAAAATTAAAAAAAATATTATCCACTCCTTATCTCTCCAAAACACACTTTAACTAGCTTATCTCTCCAAAACACACTTTAACTAGCTTATGCCCACTTAAAACTCAAACATAATAAAATCTCCGCTTCACATTACACCACTCATTTGTTTTTATGCATAAGGCTTAAGAAAAATACACGTAAAATGTTATAAACTCATGTTTTGGAAATGCACATTTTCCCAAGCATAAAAACCTTTAAAAATATTACTCCATTAAGAGTGCTTTAAAATGTTTTGACTTTCAAAATTTGATTTACTTGACGCATGTGAAAGCTAGAATAGTTGGAGGGAATTCACTTCAATGGCATGGTTTGAATCAATCCATTAACTCTTTAATGAAACTCAACGTTACTTGCAGGTGCTATGCGGATAATTAAAACAACTCCACGCTATCCTTTAGTGACATGTGTTGTATCTTTGAAGGTAATGCAACCACGAAGAAGTAATTCTTGGAACGCTGGCATAAGAGGCAACCAATGCAAGCTCAAAATTCAATAGCAGCGATTTCAAGCAATTTCTCCACACAGGTTCTGGTTAGATAGCTTGTCATGCAGCCGATCAGATCCAGTTAAATGATCTTGGACGTAATTAATCCGGCCACGAGGATAGTTTCATAAATGGCTAATGCATGCAACCTACGATCTGCACAGCGATAAACATGGCGCATTCAAGGCAATCTACTTTCGATTGCTCCATTCAGTATCCAAGGATCCACTTCATCCGTTCGGCAAGCAGCAAGTCAGGGATCGACCGACGATCTGGAGATGAAAAGTTGCCTGCGTGGGAATCCACAGTTCTGTGGCTCAACGCACAAGACTATCAAACTGTTCCACCGTTCCCTAGATTAGATGCAGATCGGCAGTGCTTGGCACAGTGACATTGATATTCAAACACTCCCAAGAAGCCATTAATGTTGCAGAACTGAAGTATTTTCAAGATTGGCTCAAGATTTGGTGGTTCACAAGAACAAAAGGCGTGGACTGATTCCTATTTACGCAGATATTCTACGATATTTATTTCACAGCCTGGACATTCTTCAATGATTACTAGTCTCGGTCTTCCAAAACAGGAAACGTTCCTCCCGCAACGAATTTTGCTTCAATTTCAGGTTAGATCCAGCAATAAATCTAACATTTGACACGGTGATTTCACATATTAAAATGGAAATGAAACCGAAGCAGCATCACAGAGAAATAAATACGTCCACACTAGATATGATTTCAATACAGACTAATTTTGATAGAGAATAAAGAAGCAATAATTTGCTAGACGTTACACCATAACGTATTTCACAGTGAAACATTTAACACGCTTGATTAAATGGCAATACCACGATATCAAGAATTGGCACGATATTCGCCTTCATTGTTGGACATGTAGTCTTCAATTTCGGTTTCCGTTTTCAACACATCAGCTCAATCTCAAAAAATGCAATTATGACCTCTGCAATGGACCCAACAAACTGAATCTCTCATTCCATTTGAATCATAAGTGAAATAGCTCAGTGGCCTTCCATCGCGAAAGCCCAAATTGCCCAGGATTCTCTCCTTAACGGCTACGCCTTTGACTGATTATGGTTGTGGATCTGTTCATGCGCACAGACCAAAGCCTATCTTCATCTCATCTGTTGCAAACTGCTTTCTTAATGCAACTCCATCAATCAGATCTTTAACGAGGTTCTCCAGGCACAGATCTCCACATACAACATGTATTATTCTGCCAAATCAGATCAATTGTGTATCTTGCAGCTCGCCATTGCCGGATTTGAAGAAAAATAAATAAATCATAACAATGGTTTGTTCAAAGCCCGTGGACTGAAAGAAAGTCCTGACAGTGATTCAAGATTTGAAGTGACGAATGAGGACGCTGAAGGCCTATGCGTACTACGACTCACACGTTCGACGCACGGTTTGTTATTCAATACCAGTCGTATTGCCCTCTCCTTTTAGGTCATTCACAATACATCTGATCTGCTCTGCAACTTCGATGACCATTGTGGTTGTTTCCCATTTAAATCTAATGAGAATGGCAATTCGACCACCAACCCTCCTTTTAACCTGGAATAACACTCAACTTATTCCAATAGATAAAACCTTGCGATTTCCAACTTCACTATGAAACAATTTATAAATTATAAAACAGCTAGAACAAGACAGTGCAACACTCGCCACCTATCTTTTTTATCTGATTTTATTCCTGCGTACAGTCCAGAACTAACGCAGCTTGGAATCGATGACTGTCATTGTACTACTTCAACGCTGATTCGATTCTTGCTGAACATTGCAGAATCAACTTTATCAATTATTGCTTCAATAACCCAGCTCCAACTTTATTCATAAGCATCTGGCTCTGCACAACACGCTGTCACAGTTTGTCTCTACGCCAATACACATTATCTCAATCCCAAAGTGAAAAAACCGTGTGCTCTGATACCACATAATACATATTAAAACAACTCAGACAAATATATAAAACCAGACACAAAATATATTGGCGGAAAAAAGGCAGAAGCCTGATGCTTCCTCAGGTATTCACTCTCATTATTATTCCTTAAAAATAATTGAATATAGTGTTACAAATAAATAGATGAGAGTTAGTGTTCTCAAGATAGTGTGTTCTATCTTAGACACTTTTGGTTGAGATAATTTCTCCTTTGGTTGAGATAATTTCTCACCAGACACACACCAATATAGGAGTTACCTAAACTAACTCCTATCTTAGAGGAACAACCGAAGAGTTAGGCACAAATTCCTAACTTGGAATATTTAATTAATTTATTTATTTTTGGATTTATTATTGTTTTATGAGAGAGGCTAACAGACAGTAGAGCTTCATCCCACATGACCAGTGATAAAAATCTCTTCGATGCCTTTGAGGAGAAAGACCTAGAGATCGGTGACAACGAAAGCAATAGTGTTTTAGGAGTGGGCATGGTTGCCTTTTAGAGGGAGCATGGACCTCCTTTCACCTTGACAGATGTGATGTATGTGCCTGGACTGAAGAAGAACTTGGTGTCGATCGCGATGTTGGAGGACAAAGGCTACGATGTTGTCTTCAGTAAAGGAAAGGCGTTCCTAAGACACATAGCCACGGGTCAGACCAAGAGGATAGGGATTCGGGTTAAGAATATCTATAAACTAAAGGTAGATGATTGTGTAGCATTGAGTACGAAAGAAAAATTGGTGCAAAGCCAATACATTGGCGAGTTGTGGCATAGGTGGTTGGGCCATTTTCATCATGGGGCTTTGAAGATAATACATCAGATATCTACAGGACTTCCCAAAGGTAAACTTGAGCAATTTGACACATACAAAGGTTGTACCTTGGGAAATTACACCAAGTCTTCCTTTCATGATCAAGACAGTCGAGCGGAGGCTATCTTAGAGTGAGTTCATACTAATTTGTGTGGACCATTCTTGACGGCATCCACAACAAAGCAAAGGTATTATGTGATTTTCATTGATGACTATTCTTGTAAATGTTGGATTTATTTCAAGCAGAAGAAGGACCAAACTTTCACAAAGTTTTGTGAGTTCAAAGATTTGTTCGAGAAAGAGTCAGGGAAGAAGATCAAGACCTTGAGAATTGAAAATGGTGGATAATATGTCTCTCAAGAGTTTAAGGACTTTTGTGCAGCAAAAGGAATTAAACGAGAGTTGATGGCACCTCATAACCCACAGTAGAATGGGGTGGCCAAGAGGAAGAAAAAAAATATTTTAGGGGCAGCACGGGCAATGCTACATGATCAAGGCCTACCACTTCACTTGTGGGCTGAGGCATGCGACACAACGGTCTATTTTCAGAATAGAAGCCCTCATCGCATACTTGGGATGAAGACACCAGAGGAAGCTTTCTTCGATAAGAGACCAGATGTGGATCACTTCAGGATCTTTGGCTCATCGGTATATTTCCATGTGACAAAGGATGTATGGAAGAAGCTTGAGCCGACATCAGAATTGGGGATATTTGTGGGGTACACTGATACACCTCACAACTATTGGGTGTACTTGCATACCAGTTGAAGGACAGTGGTTCGCAAAGATCTCAAGTTTGATGAGCAGAAGGCCATGCAAGTTTCCCTTGAGAGGGAGCTCCAACTATAGGCTGTGGAGGAACTCTTGGTTCCTAAGGAGGAGGAACCTCAGACTAATGTGGAGCAGCTACATGCAGAGGTTCCAGGAGTGGAGACATCCACTCAAGCAGAGTCTTCTAGAGATAGACGGAAGCGCACAAGAGAAGCTGACAGATTATTGGAGGATGCGAGAGAGAATGTGGGAGCACCATCTTCTCAGCGCAGACAGAGGAGGTCACCTGAGAGGTACACTGGATACATGGCCCTTGTTGGGGAATGTGTTGAGACCAAGCCATCTTCCTTTGAGGAAGCAGTGCAACAACCGATTTGGTTTGACGCTATGGTGGAGGAGTATGACTCCATAGTTCATAACAGTGTTTGGGACGTGGTTTCGAGACCGGAGAACAAGTCAGTTGTGAGTTCCCATTGGCTTTACAAGGTAAAGCAAGCTATTGATGGTAGTGTGGAGAAGCATAAGGCAAGATTTGTTGCCCGTGGCTTTTCACAGATCATGTTGCTGTAGTATATTTCGATAGAGGAGCAAGATGCTAGCATTTTGACAAAGGCATTGTCAAAGTGTAAATTCGAGTTCCATAGAGACAGGATCGGGGTGGTAGATAATCCATTTCTTGTTGAGAGGGAGTGTTTAAATATGGCAACAAGAATATTCCAATTTCATTTGCCCTTGAATTAAATTGTGAATTAAAATCGAATTTAGTCTTAACAGCTACTTGGAAATAATTAGTTAATTTATTTTAAATTAATTAGTTGGAGAAATTCAAGTTAGAATTCTTTCTGAAGTCATGCAAGAGTTATCCCTTAAATTAAGGAGATAAGATTGAGTTATATTTGAGTTGTAATTAGTTAACTCAGTTTACTGAGTTAAGTCTAGTTAAATTAGTTCCAAACTGTTTGAGGAACTAATAGTGAGTTAACAGTCAGTTCATGCATTAATGCACTCAACTAGTGCTACTCCAGTTAACTGAAGATTCCCTCATCAGAAACTCATGCATGTCTATTTTGAGAAAGACCTAGTTGAGATTAATGTTCAAGGACAATTTACTATCAGTTGCATGTGTTTTCTCATGGAGAAAACTCATGCATGCAACCAAGGATTCATCCTTGAGGATTACGCAGTTTTGAAGGTTTGCTTTTCCACTTGGTAAGAGACTAATCATCCACAAGGAACAACGCAAGGAAATAGGAGCTTGGAGGGCATAGAGGAAGGCTGGAGAGAAGCCAAGATTGCTTGTGAGCATCTGTGAGGATTGTACTGAGAGCTGGCTAGTTGTGAGAGCTAGCTAGCTATGAGAGCTAGCTAGTTGTGGGAGCTAAGGATTTGTATAATTCCTATGTATTTCCACCATGTATGATAATACAATATTGTGGGGTTTTTATCTGAGACTTTCCCCTAAGTATTTTCATGTGTATAGTGTCATTGATTCTTCTTCTTCTGGTTATATTGTTCAGCTCGATCTTTAAGCTTCTGCAAATTGATAGTAGAAGTAGGTTATAGTATTCTGCTTTTATTTATATTGCATTATCGGGTTAAGCTATCACAAATTTTCTACAAATGTTTCCTTCTATTTCAAATTCATAATCCATTTTAGGTTCATTGTTATGATCATATTCGTTTTCAAGGTTATTACCATTATAATGTTCGCAATAGTCAAAGTCAAGTAATCCTATAGGATACATACATATATGATAGTCACGAAAACTTGTATGAAAATATTTGAGAGAGGAAATTGTGCCAAGAGGGAGACTTGTGTACCACTTCCAAGCGTCACCTTCCAAGGACATCATGAATAACTTCATTAGAACATCTTCATGGTGTACTCCCATCTTCATAATGTTGTCGTGGAAATATCTAAGGTGTTGCGTCAGATTATCCCCTTCATCATTTCGAAAAAAAGGAAAGTGAGCATCCCATATTTATATGTCAGGTAAATCATGTAGAGAAAATGCAATATCAAGAAAATTCAAAGGAGAAAAACGTGAAGAAATCCATGAAACCACCATTGAAATAAAATATACAATAAAATTAAATTAAGGAGTTGTCATGTGAACAAATAAACAAGAAATATTTACCTTAAACCCTATAAGATGCATACAATTGTTACCTTGTCCACCAACAAATCAAAAATTTAACCAATAACTCAATACCAAAGGAAATGAAAACCATACCTTCATTCCCCGACAACGATGCCAAAATATGTTGGTGCTCACATTGTCTCGGTAACTTAGGAAATCCTAAGACCACATCACTAAGGATCCTAGATCCTCCCACTCTAGGTGACAAGGGTTGGCCTCCCTTTCACCATAGGGGGTATACCTTGGTGATAATCAAAATTGAATAGTCGTTGTAAAATAATGTGAATTAAACATATTTTCTAATTAAAAAAATAAATAGGCAAGATTATTGAATAAAGAGTATTTTAAATAAACAAATACTTTTTGGGAAAAAGATATGGTAGGTACATAACTCATGAAAACTTATTAAATTAAAGCTTCATTAACGACGAATGAGGTAAATCAATATATATCATAACTCACAAAGGTTATTGAGAAATAAAATTAAAATTTAAGAAAAGAGAAAAATTAAAGCACATTGGTGTTACATCTAATGAACTATGTGGTTTAAATAACATAACATCAAGTATTATTATTATTTATCCTGCAGAACAATTAGAATAATTTAATTTAATAATTTCTAATAATAATTGGAGACTTGTTTAATTTAATTTAATATGTGAGGCATTAGACAATCTGAACAAATCAAATAATGGCTAATAGCTAATAATTTCATGTTTTCCAGTCAGGGAAAATAGTGAAAAAAAAAAAATTAAAGAATTGGTTTTTATGGAATTTGAATTTGTGGTGCACATAACCCTAAATGTCATGTACTCATGGAATTAAACCTGCAACGAATAACTCAAAATATGATTTCAAAACCCTAGATATCAATTTTTCTTTTGATTAATTATTTTCCTTAATTCAATATTAGCAACTATATTCTAACATTTATTTCCTTATATTAAAACATTATTTATTAATAAATATTATTTGTTTAGTCAAATATAATCGTTATATTATAATGACTAAATTTGTTTCTCTTCATCTATTTAACTTGATGCCAAGATTGGGTTCTTCATCTTGTCTTAATGATGAACCACACTAGATGGTGTCGACAAAACTGTGATGATGTGATTTTGCCGAAAGTTTTCTTACTTTTCATGATATGGATCATAGAAGCCTAAATTCAAATATTCCAAACTGTTTAAAATCATTTAATATATTCGAGAATAATGCATAATCAAGTTAAGACATCATTTTAGAACAATGAACCAGTGCATAAAATTGAAATTGAAATAGAACACAATGGAAGAAAGTAAAGAAATAAATTATAATATCATTAATAAAACCTCCATGTCACAATGAAGTAGACCATTTGCAGCATGTATAAAATGGTTGTAATAGTTAAAGTCTTCTTCGTAAGACTCTACCATCCTCCAACTTCCAAAAAGCTCTCTGGAACAATCTTCTATATCTTCTTTTAAATGTCTGGAAGTTCGTTTCATTTTTAGTTCTCATAACTTCCCAAATAAAATTACATTAATGATAATTATTTTCATTAAATGTAATACATATTTAATCATTTAAATAATTTCCCTCTCAAATCCTCCACGTTAAAAATCCTTAAATAATATTTCTTGCATTAAAAGAAAAGATATAAATTAATTCTCAAATATAAAAATTATAATAAATGAAATTAAACCACAAACTTACTTTTCATAATGTTCTCCTTATAATATTATCTCACGTACATTATTAATGAAAATCAATTTTTACCTTAGGTGAGACTCAGTAAAATTTTCCCACTATATAAAACATCAAGTCATAAATTATGTATTTAATGTGAATGTATTTTCCAGAAAAGCAAGATAGAATCTATAATATTAAATGTAAATTCAAGTTAATGTTGTTTTCCCTTTTAAATGTTAAACACATTCATATCTAAAAGGTCTACCATGAACCCTCCTCCCATGCTAAATTGATGCCTACACAATTTCTATTGGAAATACTGAGAGGGGGGTGAATCAATATTTCTTTTTAATTGTTACTTTTACCAGTTAGATCATTTATATTTAGAACATAAAATGAACAATAAGAATAAATGATTTTATTAATTTCTTCTTTACAATAAATCAAGTACAATATATGTAGGGCTCCAACCCTAGATGAAGACATCGATCTTCAATCTCCCAAGCTCCAACTTGTATTTTCCAAGCACCGACTTGGACTTCCAAGGCTCCAACCTTGTCAATTTTGAGGCACCAACCTCAAGGGCTCCAACCCTATATGCTCCGACCTAGTTTCTTGAGGACTCTGATCCTTTAGAGCTTCAACCCTATCCTCCAAGGCACCAACCTTGTCTTTTTGAGGCTCCAACCCTACTTTACTTCGTCAAGATTTATTTGTTTATACTTCACGACTCCCAAAGTCTTCTTCAACAAGCCTTGTCAATATTCAGTTATGCCTTCCCTTAGTCTCCACGTCACATCATCAATGACACCCTTGTTCTTCACATGATGGTGTCACCACTGCTCTTCATGTTATCCAAACAAAATTCTCTAAGTCACCTCATGATGACAACACGTCTCCAATGATCTTTACAAATCTTCAATATGTCTTCAGGGTACTCCCATATGTTTTTTCCAAGATTCTTTACCATGCTTCACTAGGTGCGCTACAAGAATTCTTCAAGGATATCTTCATCAAAATTCTATTAATTTCTTCTTTACAATAAATCAAGTACAATATATGTAGGGCTCCAACCCTAGATGAAGACATCGATCTTCAATCTCCCAAGCTCCAACTTGTATTTTCCAAGCACCGACTTGGACTTCCAAGGCTCCAACCTCGTCAATTTTGAGGCACCAACCTCAAGGGCTCCAACCCTATATGCTCCGACCTAGTTTCTTGAGGACTCTGATCCTTTAGAGCTTCAACCCTATCCTCCGAGGCACCAACCTTGTCTTTTTGAGGCTCCAACCCTAATTTACTTCGTCAAGATGTATTTGTTTATACTTCACTGCTCCCAAAGTCTTCTTCAACAAGCCTTGTCAATATTCAGTTATGCCTTCCCTTAGTCTCCACGTCACATCATCAATGACACCCTTGTTCTTCACATGATGGTGTCACCACTGCTCTTCATGTTATCCAAACAAAATTCTCTAAGTCACCTCATGATGACAACACGTCTCCAATGATCTTTACAAATCTTCAATATGTCTTCAGGGTATTCCCATATGTTTTTCCCAAGATTCTTTACCATGCTTCACTAGGTGCACTACAAGAATTCTTCAAGGATATCTTCATCAAAATTCTTCACTATTCAATTACTTCCAAAAGACTTCATTGCTCAATTAAAGACTTCACTGTTTAAACACTTTCCCAATACTTCATTGTTCAATCATTCTGCTTCACTGTGTTGTCCTCAATTCTGGGCTTCACTTAATTGTATCTTCAATAGGGAGTTCTTCATTGTCCAAAGGAGGATTCTGGAAAAAACACTATGTCATTGTTCAAACAACAGTCTGGTCCTTACTGTCACTTTTCTGAATGTTGAGAGACACCCTTACAGAGGATAACTATGAGGTGTGAATGACATGCCCAAGCCATAGTCCCAGGTCTAAGTAATAGTCTGCATCATTGGTTTTTGTCTTATTATAGAAAAAACCGAGTTTTGTATATAAACCCTAGTCCGTGCATAAAGAGTTGTGCAGAACGGAATTATAGACAGTCTTAGTGTATAACCACCACAAAAAAAGGATCAGCATTATGAACCCGATATTTAGAACCTTAAATCCAATTTAATTATTGTAATAATCATTGTTCTGTACTAAGGCCGAGAGTATGGTCTGAAGGTCGAGAGTCGGTTTTGTAGCAAGCCTGAAAACGAATCCGAGAAGCAATCTGTAGTGAGGTCGAAAGTCAGTCCAGCTAAGAGCCCGAGAACCAATCGAAAAGTGATCTTGTAGTGATGTCGAGGTGCAGTCCTGTAGCAATGCAGTCTTGCTGTCACAGGTAAGAAGGCTATTTATAAATTTTAACCCAGACAAACGTAGCCGTTAGAAGCTTCCTGGATGGTCTAGTTCACAAGATGTGAACTTTTCTTCTGTTTTGTTCCTGTGATTTTCTTCGCTGAGATGATTGATAATACGAGTAGTTCATGCCCCATATATATATACACACACGCGCATTTGCTAGTTTCATCAGTGACATCCGAATTGGAGCTGACTAGTCACCTCTTTTTGAATTAGAGGGCCAGCATAACAGTTGGATTTAGAAAACAATATTACAAAGACAACGGGGCTTTCACATATTTTAATTTCAATACGATTTTCCATCGTTATGTGTGTTGACCCAATTCGAAAACATAGCAGTTTTCTCCCGTGCTACTTTTGTTGATTGATTTGGAGTGAATCAACGCAGATTTCCTGATGAGGTGACCATTGACGTGAGGGAGACAAATGAGTGTGTATTATGGGGACCGTCGCATGGATTTGTTGGTACCATAATTATGAAAGGGATGTCATATGTAAATATAGTTATTAATAAAGGCTAGGCTTTGCTCATTTTTAATCTTGTTAGGGTTTTTTTATTTTAGGGCTTCAAATGTAGGTATCTCTTGTAGGGAATGCATATAGGATTAGGGTTTCACATCTTTAGGGTTTAGTGAAGCTAGGGTTAGGGTTTGATAGTTCTAGGATTAGGGTAACATAGTCTAGGGTTAGGGTTATGTATCACAAAAATATTTTCCATCTAGATATTGCTATATTAACATAAATGACAATCTAGATTAACAATTTCTTCACTTAACTATTAGACATAAAAAAAAAAAGTAAATTAATGAATCTAATATATAATATATATTATATAATATATAATATATATAAAATTATTTTAATTATAAATTCCAAATCTTACTTTACATAAATTTAAATAATTTTCTAAACAACATTAGAACATTATAATCTTGTATAAAATCTCAATAATATATATAATGTATAAATTTGAGTTTAAATAAAATATTTATATAATTATAATTCTTAATAAATAAATAAATATATATATGAATTTTAATATAATACATGTATTATATATAAGAATTTTAATATAATACATGTATTATATATATGAATTTTAATATATGTATTGAATTTTATTCGAAATATTTATTAAACATATTTAATACCTCTGTCCAGGTCCTTGAAAGAAAGAGGGAATTGAGTGTAATTCGGGCCCGATGGTTATACGTTGAAGGAGCTAATATGTTAAATATCTTGACATATTTCACATGAAGGCAATTCAAATACATTGAAAGGTGGTCGGTAGAGTATTTGGTTTAAATATTTGTTAGGGGCACAAAGACCAAGGCATGTTGCCTCCTTTAATGCAACATGCTCTATTTAGGAGGTAGAGGAGTTATTACGTGGGAAGGCATGTAAGTTATTAGATATTTGTTATTATTTATTTTTATTTATTTTTAATTAATCAATATAATTCATGTGCATTATGTTTTGGTTTAACTAAAAATTAATATTTTATTTATGTTGATTTTATTTATTATTTATTAATTATTTTTTATTTGATTGGTTTTTAATATTTAAATTTTTTAATTATTTTAATAATAATGATTATTATAATTTATAAGTTGAATTGAGGCTTTTTGTGATCTATAGTAAGTTTATGAAATTTTTTTTTACGTATATCACATGATATTTCATTTGTAATTTATCATGTGATTTACGCGGAAAAATTTCTCATAAACTATTATAACTTATAATTAGAGTATTTCTTATGTAAAAAATTAATTTAAGATTAGAATTTCAATTATAAGAAGAAATTTCGGCATAAATCACATTCAGAAAATCATTGTCGACGTGTTTCGAACCAACCAGTGTGGTTCATCGTCAGGACAAGTTGAAAAATCAGATCTATCTTTGCCAGTTAAATACTTTGAGCAGAGCCTCCAACGGCTAACTAGGATAACATCTAATTTAGACATTATCCTAGTTGGCCATTGGAGGCTCTGCTCAAAGTATTTAACTGGAAAAGATAGATATGATTTTTCAACTTATCCTGACGATGAACCACACTGGTTAGTTCGAAACGCGTCGACAATGATTTTCTGAATGTGATTTACGCCGAAATTTCTTCTTATAATTGTTATGGATCACAGAAGCCTCAATTCAACCATTAGAATTTCAAATTCTCATTTAATGCATAATTTTTATAAGTTATAATGATTTCTATAACAACCAATTTAATGCAGGGTAAACAAGAAATTTTAAAGGAGTGATTTTTTATCATGAGAATATGAGAGGAGGCACGAGGTGAAATTGATAGAAGAAGCGAAGATTTAACTGGGGTCAAATTGGTGACAACACTCCCACTTGAACCAGCCTTCAAGAGTCATTACCATCCATTGACCATATAACATTGATGCCTTCAATCTATTAATCAACTTCAATAATAATCAGGCCTAGATAAGACTATCCTATCTAAGGCTACATCGAACCTGTCGCAAGTGCTTGAACATATTCATGTTGAACATGCTAGGGTTTCGAGAGTGCATATCTCAAATCTTTCTCATAATACAAGGTTTATTCCAAACCCTAACCTCATAACATCCATCAAACCCTAATGCACAAATTTCTTAGGATTTCCTTCAAACCCTATTATTCTTTTAGGTCTCCACCATCTTCTCTTGCTTCCATCAATGGTGTCTTCATAAGGGTGACATTCAATGACTTTTCTTCATTCGAACTCGGATACCATGTTAATTTTTCTTAGGGCTATATTGTTCTTTGCTTTGATAATTTCATTTCAACATTTTCATATTAAATTCGCCCCATAACATCATAACATTATTCATATTTACAATATTATTTAGCAGCATATGCAATTATATAGAAAGAGAAACATCATCATCATCAATGTCGCAGAACATAAAGGAACAATAGAAGAAAATCATTCACACATAGAGAGACACCAAGATTAGTCGAAGACCATGGAAAAACCCACTATGGGGAAAACCCTTTCAAATTATTCTTCTTATTAAATTGTCATTGAATGGTTCAGCAAGAGATAGTAAAATGATTCATATCAACAACCATAAACCTATCCACTGAAATCAACTAAACAATAGCCATGAGATTATCCCAACAATGCTAATACTCAAATCATGATTCAAAAGCATGTGATCAATTGTCACTGTCTGTGGTCAACTGTTGATCCTTGTGGTCAACAAATGGAATCTACGATAAACTGAAAAACCAAACCCTAGGTTCCAACTAGACCCAGAGAGCGACGTGCGTGCAGATGAAACCTTCCAACCGCATGCATGAGCCTGCTAGCCAGTGGTTATGACCAAAATTTTATTGTGTCATGTCTGCGGTCGGAAACCAAAACCCCTAGACACGTGTGAGCTTCAAACCCTGCAATCTCAGGCTTGTGCTAGCGAACTATCCATGAACTATCTTTGTTGGCTTAAGGGGGCCTGACGCAGGTTCAGAGTTATTCACGCCAACCAACAAAACCCTAAGTGTTGGCCCTTTCTGCAAAAACTTGTGTAGCGCAGGCTACAATCCCACCCAAAGTAGTATTGGGGGATGCTAGAACTAGGTTTCTGCATCCAGAGGCCTGTGTGATGGTATTCCTAAGGATTTATAGCTTAGATCTGCCTTCGCATGAATCTATTGCTTCCAACTGTCAACTATTGCAACTCTATCGAAATGACCTTCAGATCTTCGCGAAGGTACATGATCGTACTTAACATGCATAAAAGATACAGATTCACTACTTTCACGCATTCAACTATATATCCTGAAGCCTTTATAACCTAGATTTGACTTTGCGCAAATCTACCCTTTTCCGAACAATTAATTACAATAGATCTATCTAACGATTTCCCAATCTCCGCGAAGGTGGTTAATTATACTTATTATGCATAAATATTACAAATCCAACAGTTTTGCGCATTAAATACATTAATTCATAGGAAACTGATCTTTGAGCGAACATGCATAAACTTAAACAGGAATAAGAACAAGGCACATATGCATTAGATTCGATCTAAAACAACCTTTATTAGATTTAGCATTCAAGTACAGACTATTTCTACCCTGCACACTCAACTGCAGAGGCCCGCGCACTCAGCTGCGGACTTACCAAGGACTTCGCACACTCAGTTGCAGGGGCCTTCCCCTTTCACCTAAGTACAGGAAACAAACCTTTCCTGTCTTAATTCATTGCCCTGACAACCATCCTTTTTCCAAAAAGATGTCCTCCTAAACTCGCTATGACTCAACTATATAGTCTTTTCATTACAATACCATGGTCCCGGACCATGGGTGAGTCTCAAAACCATCCTATCACCTACCCATACAAGGGGCTAATGTCCCTTTGAGTCATAATTAGCTTCGCGCTCCACTTCCACATTTCGTGGAGACTTTAAATTCTTTAACAATAATATTACAAAAATTGACTTAACTAACCAAAAATTTACCCCAGGGACCCCATCCCAATAGGTCTCGAACACAAATATGGTGACTCACCCTCGAGTCACTCAATTGGCTTCTCTACTTTGTTGCGGAGTTCATTGAACTCCAGCTTCAATAATTCAAGGTCCTTTATTCTCTGTACTGCAGCCTGCTACACCTCTTCGACCAGCTTCTCTATAGTTGGATCCTCCATCGTGAGGCGCATGGTCCTTTGTGTTTGTTGAAAAGTCTTCAGCTTCTCTTGAATAGCCAGAGAAAAATGGCTCGCTTCCTTTATCCATGGTTGAATCCAAGCCTTCAAAACTAATTCTTTGCACTGCAACTACTCAACATGTGTCTGAAGCACCTTCATTTCTTGCATGCACACAAAGTGTTGGACTAGCACCAAAGTGAGTGTAGTTTCCCTTATCTCATCAAATTTTTGTTGTGCCTCTCTGACCTCTGTGCCTAGTTGCTGCAGGTTTGAGTCCTCAGGCAAAGCGGTCTATAGCTCAATTGTGTTTTCAAAAAGACAATGGAAGCTTGTTACTGCATTCTCCAAAGTAGACATGTGCTCCCTGATGGCTGCGCCGTGCTGCTCCCTAATCTCTAGTGGAGTAGTCGGCTGTGATTTCAATTGCAGTTTTGAGATCTGCATCTGAAGATAAAAATTAACTTGGCCTATCTCATCCTTAGACTCTCATACTACAGAAGCCAATTTCTAAATCTTTGTTGAAGTTGTCGCATCCTCTAGAATGTGTAGTTCCAGTACTGAATTACACGCATGTGTAATTGTTGCTTCGAGGTTCTGGCTTCACATTGTTAGCTTTTATTTCTCCTTAAAAGCCTGAGACTTTTCAACCAAGATTTGCTCATTGTTCATCTTGACTTCGCTGATTACATATAGTGTGTGCTTCTCTCTGATCTGAAGCTCATCTAAGACCCCCTTATGAAGCGCGTGGAGCGTCTGAAGTGGCAACGAAGATAAATTCATACCCACATCTTTGATCTTTCTGAGTTGGATGTTATCTTCCTCTGACTCTGCGCGTAATGTTCCTTCTGGCAAGGGGATGACTCTGAGGTCCAGAGTCCGTTCTGTTTCCATTACACTCTCGCTCGCCTCCTGCAGGCTCTCTTGAACCTCGCTCGCTTGTCCCACGCTCACCTAAATTATGCATGCTTGAATCTATAACTTGCACAAATCCTTCTGGACTCTCCCCAGCATCTACATGTACTTCTGCTCAAATTGACTCCACATCTTTGTCGTTGTGTCGTGAACCTTATCCCCAATCTTATCCAAGTCCCCCTAAGTGAGGACCATTGGATCCATGTGTGCCTGTTTGTCCGATTTTTACTTCTTCCTAGGTCCTGAAGTCATTTCCTTGGTCCTCTTATGAAATTTGAAGGGAGTGCTTTGCTCGTCACCTCTGCCTCCTTCATGCTCGCACTGTTCCTGCTCTTCAGTATGTTGGGAAGCTGATCCTTCGACTACCATTGTGGCCTCTTTTGCAGTGTGCTCTTTTTCAGCAATTGCCTTAGCAACAACTTCTTTCTTCTTCTAATTGGCCAACTCTCGCGTTGCTGCTTGTGTTGCTTCTTTTCGTTCTTGCGTAGCTGTCGTCTATGCCAAATAGATTTCTCCGCCTTTTCTAGTACCCGCGCCAAGATTTGTGGGTTGTCGCCATTTCAGTGGCCATGTTCCCATAATTTCCTGTACATCAACCTTCATAACTAGGTATTGCAACTTGTGCCATATCTTCTTAGGGTATCGCCTCGCACGGATGGATACATTATGAAAATTGACCTTAAATTCAGCGTAAGCCCGCAACTGCTCAAAAAAGGTTGGAGAAAACCTTGGCCTCTAATTGATCACTGTGTGGAGGTCCATCGCGACCAGTATCTAGTATACTTTTGATTCTGTGACCCTCTCCAGGTACTTCGTCACCCACAATGAAGTGAACTTCACTGCGTCTGGTAAATCCTCAAACTCTAGAGGGAAATGGCTATCCTCTGGAAGTCGCCATGCAACAAGTAGAATTAATAGCAGGAGCCAGGCATAGTGAAATGCCTTGCTATCATCCTATGATTTGCAGCAATTCGCTAAGAATTTTTTGCAGAGGTACTATGACCAGTTGTACTGCACCCCCTTTGCACACTGTGCAACCAATGAGACCACAAGAGTCGGAACCTCATTTGGGCGAAATTTTCTCATGATTTTCCAGGCCAAAATCTGAGAAAAAAACTGCACCTCTTGGTCTATAATAGAGCAAATAGAATTCCCGCGTGACTTCTTGACTAGTCCAAACTCAATTTTCATTTTATTGGAAAGCTCCTTTTCCTTACTTTTGCCTCTAAACTCCTTGGCGGGATCTGCCCCTTTATAGGGCAATATTGTAATTTTGTGGATCACCATGTCTGTTATGGGGATGGGTTCGCCTAACCACAAACACCCATCGTGGACCAGCTCGAGAAATTGGCGCACACATACAGTATTGATAATTGACCTATGAAAGTGTGGTACACACAGCATATGTAGAAATCTGACATGCTCGACCCCTTTTACCCATTTCATTGGTTCTAGCCTTGTGACTCTAGTCTCTTCATAATAAACCTTGGTCATGTACTTATTAGTGGCCAAATGCAGAAATTTCTCGTGATCAGCTACATCCCAATCCTCTAGTTTTAACATAGGGATATGTGCTAAGAGCGTGCCTTGAAATACCACTTCTTCTGTTAGTAGCGGCATAGAGATGAAGAACTTGCCCAAATTTGAGTCCTTAGGTACCTTCTCTTTCCCTTTCTTTGACAAGCATTGCATGCTTTGCAGTACACCTTAGAATCCTTATGAAATGTCGGACACCATAACCATGCACGTAGAATATTCTGCGCAATCGCTCTCCCTGCATAGTGTCCTCCCACCACTCCTCCATGTGCCTCAGTGAGGATACTAGTATGCTCAAAATATGGAACATATCGACGCAATATTTCATCTGTTCCCATCTTATACAAGTGTTCCGCTATCACAGAAAAAATCAACAGCGCAGACCACTAGTTCATTCTTCTGTTGAGTATAATACCCTTCCAAAGTTGTTCCTGTAGTTAGAAACTGAATTATATCTGCAAAATGATCATCCACAATGCGCACAACAAAGAGTTGTGCATCCAACAATCCTTCTTCCAAATTGGTTGGCTCTTCGCCTGTCTCAATCCTGTATAGATGATCTGGTCCCGCATTCAACCACTCAGGCTTCATAATCGCTTCAAAATCATATTCCTGAAACAGCAACAACCACCTACAAATCTTCCCCCCAACACAGGTTTATTGACTAGTTATTTGAGAGCGGAGTGATCTGTGTTCATCTTCAAATGCGCACCCAATAGGTAGTGGTGAAAATTTTACAGCATGTAGACCATCGCTAGCCCTTTGCACTCTGTAGTGGAATAGTTATTTTTAGCTTTTGACAGTTTCCTACTTGAAAAAGTTATTGTATGATCCATATCACCTTCTCCAGGCTGGGTCAATATCACACCCAATGCAATACATAAGGCATCTACGTGCACATGGAACTCTTTCTTCCAATCCGGGAACACCAAGATCGACGCAGTCACCATCTTTTCCTTCAGTACATCCATACTGTGCTGGCACTCCTCATCCAAACAAAAAGTCATGTCTGTATTTAATAACTTTACCATCGATGTGGTTATCTGAGCATAAGCCTTGATAAACTTTCTATAATAACCAATGTTCCCTAATGTCGCTCGCAGCTACTTTACATTCCTGGGAGCTTCTAAATTCACAATCACGGATATCTTCGCAGGGTCCACCATCAATCCCTGCTTGCATACTACATGGCCAAGTAAATTCCAAAAGGCACACATAATATACAATTCTTCAAGTTCAGCGTGATCTGGTATCTGTGACATGTATCCATCATGAGGCATCGACTTGCAACATGGCGCTTTACTAATCCGAACACAGTCCAGTCATCAAAATAAGCCTCCAAGAATTTATGAATAAACTCCTTAAACACCACGATTACTACTCGGGAGAAGATTGTGGGCACATTCTTCAACCTGAATGGCATTACTATGTACTGAAAGCAACCCCACTATCATGAAGGTTGTCTTGTTGCGATCTTTCAGCGATATCTTAATCTGATGGTATGCTGAGAACCCGTCGGTGAATGAATCAACCTCTTGTCCTCCAACATTCTCTAACACTTCATCTGTAAATGGTGTTGGAAACAGATCATGCACACATGCATCATTCAACTTTCTTAGAATCTATGCATATCATAATTTCACCCTACTGCTTCTTTTCTTGAACTACCATAGGGCTCACCCAATATGATTCTTCAACTGGTTTAATAATTCTGGCTTCCAGCATCTTATCAAGTTCTTTGCACACCTTTTCTTTATACTTTGGATTGAGTCGATAAGGTCTTTTCTTTACGGGCTTCGGGTCAGGTTTCAAAGTAATTTTCATTACGCCAAAATCTCCTACAATACCCTTCAGATCCAAGGACTTTTCTAGGAATAGATCTTGGTATTCACGGAATAGTTCTGCCACCTTATCGACTTTATCTTCATCCCAATAGTCTCCTATCTTCACAAACTTAGGCTCCGCATCAGATCCAATATTTACTTGTTAGGTTTTTAGTGGCTCTGTTACATCAAGGTTCTTTGTCTTAGGTCCTTCAACCTCGCACTGACCTTCGGTTTCTGCGATATTGATTTTTCTTCGATCATCTTCTTATTCTTCAATAGTCATATTGTAAAATTCCAGCACGTGGCACAACTGTGTACTCCAATCTGGCTGAATCCATTCTATCGGCTCCTTAGGTGTTTTGAAAATAACGACTTTGATCTCCTCAAGCGCTTCATCAATGCACTCAAACCCATCTTTAAAAATGAAGGTTAAATAAGAATTTTTCCCTCAAGATATCCCATTCGGTCATCCCATGGCGAAGATCTATTTCTAAGTACCAATTTATTGGGATTTTATCTAAGGTATGAAAGAAGATATGCACCCATTCTAGTTGAGGCTCTGTCCCCCAAGCTTGAGTCCATCGCGCCAAGTGTTCGCAGGGATCATCCTTTCTGCTATACTTCTCAGTCATCCGGGTATTGGCATATCCAAATCTTAATTTCATCATTCTTCTGTATTCCTTCCAACTAGCGAATCTCTCCTTTTGCGTACCCCACCAACGGGCAGGCGTAGTGCATAGTGCTAATTTGAGTTCTTGGAATCAATTTTCTTTGGGCATTTCCCTTTCAAATTCATCCAAAAACAATTCCGCGTCAATTAAACCATCATAATGTGGAAGTTTCCTTACCTCTTTTGAAACGCATCGCAATGACTTGGTCATCATATTACAACGCAGCGTAGATACTTCATGCAACCTATTCTTCCAGTGCTCGAGTTCTTCATCTAAGTCTGAGGTTCAAGAACTATCGTTATCCCACGCAAATTGTCCATCGATCGTAGGATTGTTCCAATATTCGTTGCACGTCGTGAGCTTGTATATTTGGTCCAGTTCATCATCATCCTCCACAAAGTCGCGAATAGGTTCAGTATAGCGTGCTCCCTTGATAGGTTTTAGTGGCGCTATAACCTTGAGTGCCTTCTTCTCAAAGGTCATCTTCTGCTTCTTTAAGTTGATCACCACATCCATGTCAAAAGCCTAATCAATTCCCAATAGTGCGGGGTAAGGGTTATTGCCATCCACTATTTCAATGGCCTTAAAGTTAGCCAACATGTTCGCGCCTTCAATGTCTATCGTTACACCATATAAGCACCCCATTAGAATAATATTTTGTTGATTAGCCATGCGCAATTGAATAGGATACCATTGTAGCGCAGATATCTCCATCCTTTCCCATGTCTGCTTAGGAAGCACATTTGCATCACAACCTAGATCTAGGATAACTTGGTCCATTTCATATTCTCTTCTCTGCACGGTCAACCTCATCTCACGCCCTGTATGCTTCTTAAGCTTACTTCATTTCCTTACAGCGCGTTGTTCTGAAGGAACCTTAATCTTACCCGCACAATTGTCTATTAGCTCTTGGAGCCCTTCTACTGCCTTTTTATTGTGCAGCAACTACATACAGGTCTTTAGGAAAGCGGCTAACAATGAAGGATCCACATCTTTCACTTCATTGTTCCCAGCTAATGTCTCTTGACTTCCAGATGTAGAAGCTTCAGCGAAATTCTTTTTAGCCCCAATAAAAGTTTCTTTAGCCCGGTTGAGGTCGAAACTTCCTTTTTAGCAGCCTTGTGCAACCATCCTTCGGTCTCCGGTTACTTTCCCTTATCTTAACCTATGGTCATCCCACTGCGCATTACGATATTGATGCTATGATCTTCTTCACGAGGCTCTACCCTCATCATCTAGATATTCTGCATAGGTTTTTGGGTCTACGTCTTCTTTTCTTGCATCTTTTCTATAAGGATCAGGAAATCTTCTATCACATGGTCGAACTGTCTGCAGTATTGACACGATGGATGCATTGGGTTCTGGCAGTCATGTGCGAGGTGTCTTTATTCGTCACAGTTATAGAAAATGGTTTTTCCACAACCCCTACCATCCCCTCCTCCTCTTCCTCTTCTATGGCCTTGGAATCCTCCGCACGCTACACCCGCACCCTTCTCTTGAGGCCAATTTTCTACCTGTATTCAGTAGGTAGGGGTCCTATCCATCATTAGTTCATAACTTCGATAATGGCGGTCATCATGACCTACAGACTTGCAGAAATTGCTAAACAATTGCAAGGGGTTTGTAAAAACTTATGTAGTAAATGACAATTATTTGTTGCATGTTTTATTATCACCTGACAAATAACTCACCACGACGCAATTTTCTCTAACTTCAGGGGAACAACGCCCCCCATAAGATAATTCTAATAAACTAGACAATGGTCCTTATCATGACCATGGCCCTTGCATTTCAAGCACCAAACTTCTGCACGAACTTCTGGCTGGGCTTCCTTTCCCTTCTTCTAGCTCTGCAACTCCAAGTGTAGAATTTCCAACTGCAAGTGAATCTGTTGTACTCCAATGTTTGTATCTTTTATTGGAGAGGCTTCCAACCTCATCGAAATCTTCATAGCTTCTGCTTGCATTGCTATCTTCTGTTGCGATAATGGTAATCTTAGGTGGGGAAACAATGAAGCAATGTACCACTCTTTGTGTTGTTCATCCGTGATGTTCATGTTAGCCTATCAGATCAGGAATTTTAGCCTCTGATCGAAATCCCACAAGGATTCATTCACCACTTGATTTATCTCCTTAAATTCTATAACAAACTGTGCCTGCTATTTAGGCTTCTTAAATTCATTGATCAATGCATGTTGAATCTCTGCCAATGTCGCGACAGTATGATCTTGGCAGTACTTGATATACCAAGTCAGCGCTTTATCCTGCAGCGTTGTGACCAACTGTGCTTTCTTTAGATTATCATTAGTGATCTGTTGTGTTGTCCACACAACGTTGGCAACAAACTAGAATTGTTCAGGGTCTTCGCTCCCTACCCCTTTGAATATTGGCATCTTCAATGTGTTTGCCATGTTGAATGGTGGGGGTGGAGGTGGAGGTGGAGGTGAAGGTGTAGGTGTATGCGGTGGAGGTGGAGGTGGAGTTGAAAGTGTAGGTGTATGCGGTGGAGGTGGAGGTGAAGGTGTAGGTGTATGCAGTGGAGGTGGAGTGAATGGATTAGGTATCCATGGGATACCCTAACTTACTAACTGTAACACACTTCACGGTGTATTCAAAATAGCTCCTTTATCGTCTCTTGAATAGGATCCCAATAGCGGACTATATTCAGAGCCTGATTCTTCGTTCCTTTTGAAGGGTTTTCCGCTTCGCGTAGTCCCAAACATCAAGGCAGTTACATAACCCATTTTTCACATAACAACATCTTAATCCAAGTTTTCAGATATTTTAAATACTTACCTTGCAGTCCCTTGAAGAGCCTGTGCTCTACTTCACTATAATTGACAATTGTATCTATCGTGAACTCAATCACAAATCCTCCAAGTATGAGATCAGTCTAGTGGTCCATGGCCCACACGATGTTGTTTTTCGAAACTTCCAGGTGTCTCACCAGTTCTGGAGTCCACACAATAAGGTCGTCAATTTTCCACTTACCCTTACTGTCTGCCAATTTAGATAGCCACTCGTACAATTCGCAAGGAAAAAAATGGGAAAAGTTTTCGGTCTCATCTGAGTATACGTATCTACTCAACCATTGTTCCTTGGATAACCACGTATTTCTATTCTCATGAGCCGCAAACATGTGTTCCTTTCGATCGAGCCACTTCTCAATTTCTTTCTTATTAGGGAACCACTTATTCGACATCACATATTCCTCAGATTTATCCCAGTCCCAGCAACGGAACCATTTGTTGGCTTAAGGGGGCCTGACCTAGGTTCAAAGTTATTGTCACCAACCAAGAAAACCATAACTATTGGCCCTTTCGGCAAAAGCTTACGTAGTGCAGGTTACAGTCTCAATCGAAGCAGTATTGGGGGATGCTAGAACTAGGTTTCTGCATCCAGAGGCCTGTGTGATGGTCTTCCTAAGGATCTCTAGCTTAGATCTGCCTTCATGCAGATTTATTCCTTCTGATTGTCAACTACTACAACTCTATTGAAATGACCTTTAGATCTTCACGAAGGTACATGATCATACTTAACATGCATAAAAGATATAGATTCACTACTTTTGCACAATAAACTGTATATCCTGACGCCTTTATGACCTAGATTTGACTTTGCACAGATCTACCCTTTTCCGAACAGTTAACTACAACATATCTATCTAACGATTTCCCAATCTCCGCGAAGGTGGTTAATTATACTTTTATGAATAAATATTACAAATCCAACAATTTCGCACAGTAAATACACATTAATTCATAGGAAATAGATCTTTGAGTGAAGATGCATAAACTTAAATAGGAATAAGAACAAGGCACAGATGCATTAGATTAGATCCAAAACGGTCTTTATTAGATTCAACATTCAATTACAGACTCTTTCTACCCTGCACACTCAGCTGCAAGGGCCTGCACACTTCGCTACAGGAACCTTCCCCTTTCGCCTAAGTGTAGGAAATAGACATTTCTTATCTTAATTCCTTGCCCTTACAATCATTCTTTTTCCAAAAAATTGTCCTCCTAAACTTGCTATGACTCAACTATATATAGTCTTTTCATTACAATATCATGGTTCGCAGACCATGGGTGAGTCTCAAAACCATCCTATCACCTACCCATACAAGGGGCTAATGCACCTTTGACTCATACTTAGCTTTGGGTTCCACTTCCACATTTCACGGATACTTTACATTCTTTAACAAAAATATTACAAAAACTGACCCCAGGGATCCCATCCCAACAATCTTAGACCTGTGTGAACCAAACCAAAGAAAGAAGAAGAATCATTCATACTAATGATGTCCAAGTGAGGTTGAGGACACTTGTATTTATAACCTTCCAAGTGTGTCCAATTTATATTTTGGGCTGACCTGATAAAATATGCACATGTGGGGCTTAATTCAAAAATACACTTTCCCTTGTCCAAATTGAGTGCTTCAATAGTCAAAATTGGTCCTCTTTAAAATAGGAATTTGGTCCTGTGGTTGGAATTTTTCATTGAGTTTCCAAATTAACACTTCTAGTTCTAGTGTTTGATGAAACCCCTTTTCCCCACCAAGTAAACATCATACCCCTTCTCTTGTAGTGCAGATACTAAAATCAAGTTCATGCCCAAACCTGAAACATTCAACACATTTGTAAAAATGGTGTTCTTGCCCAACTCCCTCTAAATGTTGATGGTGCCTCTCCTAACTAGAGTACACTTCATCTTGTTTCCCATTTGTATCTGGAAGTCCATTTTCTCTTCCTTGTAACTAGAGAAGTAGTCTCTAACCCTCGTCATATGTGTTGATGCTCCATTGTCTATATACTAAACACCTGTGGACGTGGAGCGAGAGAGGCAAGCTATAAGAGCGAATTCATCTTCCAATCTAGAAAACAAATCCTCAATATCCACTAAATTTGTTATCTACTTCCCCTTCTTGTCCTTCTTCCAATTAGGATATTGGCTGACACAGTGACCATGTTGACTGTAACCAATTTTTTTACATTTGACAGGTGCTTCTTCTTCTTCCATCCTTTCGAGGCTTGTCCCTTACTGGGATCCTTCTTCATTTTTCCCTTTCCTTCTAGGGCCACATTATCTTACTCCTCTTTCACTTTTTATGCCTTTCCACTGTTGTTGGTGCCATTGACTAAGTTCAGCCTCAACTACTCCTAGATGAAATCACTCCATGGTCGATCCCAATCTAGAAGTTTGTCTCACCCAAAAACTGCTTGGATGAACATGTGTCATTCCTTGGAAATCCATTGAGTGTTATGCGCACTAGTTCGTCATCACTTGGGTTGTCTCCAACTATAGTTAATTTGTCTCTAATAGACAAAACTCTGGTGAGATAAGTAACATCCTCACCCTTATGCATCCTGATGGTTCTCAGCCTTTCCTTGAGGATCATTTTCTTGTTTTCTGAAGGACCCTTGTATAGTTTGATGATGGCATCCCACATTTCCTTCGTTGTCCCCTTTTCTATGATATGTGGAATAATGTGATCCTTGACTCCATCAATAATCATCCTCTTTATTTTAGAATTTTCTCTTTTATAGGTATTCAATTGTTGAGGATCTATTCGTACAACAACTACGTTCTTCGTATACACCTTCATACCATACTCGTCTAATAAGAACAACATCGTGACATTCCAAATGCCAAAGTTGGAGGCTCTATCCAACCTATCCTGCTCTCTCAATCCTGTTGTGGCCACCTTTGGGAATCTATGAAATCAAATAAACTAGAAAACTAAATAAATTAAACTGGGTAAAACACTCATGCTCTTCACTTCTTGTGCCTTTCTATGATTTACCACTGCAAACCCTTTGTGCCTACATTAGCTCTGGTACCACGTGAAATTTCCTTAATTGCAATAATCAGAAATCAATCTTCAATTTATGCAATTTATTTTTCTTCATAAATTATTATGACAAATAACAATTAATTCACTATTACAATATTCACAAATAAAATTTGAGAACTATGAAAACAATGCACACACAAAATTTTGGACACCAAGATTTCTGGAAAAACCCCAATGTCAGGAAAACTAGTTCAATACATGAGGGTTTATATTATTAATTATTTAGGAATTTGAGAAATACAATTGCTTTCCTGATGATGAAAAATCTTCGGCAGACAAGTTTCTCCAATGGAAAAATAGTCTACAAACATTAAGTTTCCACTGCAAATCAAATCGCCCTCTTCCTAACCTACTTGCACACCTCCTGGTAATTTGCACTGCTATAGAAATTCACACTAGCTCCTCCACGAAATTTGCTCAACCTTTGGAAATAACTTCCTACAAGTAAAAATGCCTCCAACACTTTGCTTGACCCACTCACTTTGCCTCTAGGTAATAGATTCGACACTAGCACACTAAATCAAGCTCCTCTTTGCAACTCACTTTTGGTAACTGGATAATTCACACCACTGATTTAGCCTCCCTTATTATATATAAAATCAACCTCACTCCTGCTCTGGAAACTAGAAATCACTGTGGAAATATCCTTCGGAAATATTCTCCCAAATTCTTTGTTGAAACCTTGTTGTTGGTGTCTCCCTCTTCTTCAATTGTGCCCTTTCTATTTGTTGCAATTGGGTAATTCGAATTGCTCAAGTGTGTTTCTCCAAACCCCATCGAATTTCTCTTATAATCTATCATTGAGCAATCAAAAGCCATGATTTAATCACAATCGATGGCTAAGATCATCTTGACCCTTTCAAGTGAATTTTCCTGAAGTCTCTAGAGAAAAATCAATTTTCCTCAATTAATATGATTTAATTAACCAATTTTCCTAAGTTAGACTTAGGAAAATATTTAATAATTGGCTAATTAATCTAATAGTGGTGTTTCTTGCAAAACCTTTTCTGGGTATTAGAGAAAATGTGTTCGTTAGCCTCATAGACACCATAGAGACTAGAACACTTGTACGATGCTACCAAAAACCAATAGTTTCCTCTAATGGTTGTCCTTCTTAAGCTTTACAACTTTTATTAACATAAGTTTATCTCTAAAACCCTTGCAACTCACCGAGATTATGCAAATAAATGATACAAGTTCTTTCAAAAACCCAAACCATGAAGCCTTTCTTTAGCTACATATCCCATTATTAGTTGAACTTGAAGCATGAAACTTCCTAATCATTATTTTCTACTGAATCCTTCGTATCCAACCTAATTATGTGATAGATTCTATTAATATTCAATTATTAAAGTAGGTTACAACACCCATTTTATAGTGGCTTTTTGGACCATAAATGCAACATGATTAGTTTAGGCACAACCTAGGGATCATCAAAAGTAGGTTTTATGCCACCCACCACAACCACATTAACGTTGATAAGATCGGAATCTTCTATTAACTGAAATCATCCTAGTATACTTTTCTACCACACATAATTCCCTCTTTTGGAGCCCTTACCCTATGCATGCACACTATCTTCTTTGTAGTAAATGGGCTCTATAGTTTCCCTAGTTCCCACGACACCTATTCCATCCCTTCTATGGATCCCAAGTTCCTATCAACACCCTAACAATGAGATTTTCTATGAAAAAGTGCTTTAATCCTACATAACCATGTACTTGTATGCTTCTTATTCCTAGACCTACAAAGTGACAAACATCAAACAAATTAAATCTGAATTGGAATTTATTAGAATTTACTTACATAAACTAGAAGGTTGAAACTAAAATTACTTTGTTGTACACAAAATCTCTTTTGATAAATCAAGGTAGTTTTCCTAGGGTTAGGCCAACATAGAGATTTAGGCATGCAACATTCACCCATTGTTTTTTTACCTAACAGTCTAATTGTATCATTTGAATTCTTCTCTTACTAGTTATTTTCACAAATTAGTAGGGCCCTTGCAATGCATCCTTAACTTGCAAGGGTGTTTCTAAAATTTGATATCTTATATCAACACTAGATCCCCGATGTTCACATCAATTGTTCTTCGTATGCTTATTGTACCATGTATTTTGGCACCTCTTCTCTACCATTTGATGGTATGTCACTGGAAACTCTTGCTCTTCTAATTCTACCACCACAACCAATATATCCCATAGTTGTTGTGTTTTTGACATCTTTATAACAATGGTTATATATAGTCTAGAGACCATAAATTCTAATGGCTTCACAACCTCCATTTAATACACCAAGTTGAATGATGCGTACTTAGCCAACTTTTGTATGTAGTCCTGTAGACCCATAGAACAACACATATTTTTTCATTCTAACCATCCCTATTGATCAAGCACACCTAGGTCAATTCATATTTAAAAAGTCTTCTTAATTGTCTCTATAATGCCATTAGCTTGTAGATGATAGGGCATATTCTTATAGTGATTGATACTGATTTATTTTTCTAGTGCAACCACCATAGTTCTATACCAATAATAAAATGTTGACCTTGATTGTTAGTCAAGCTATGCATGTACCCAATCCTTATGACCTTATTATATAAAATGAACCCTGTAATATTCTTGAGACAAACTTTATCCACTGTCAAATAATTTATTGTTAATATACTATGCCTATCCCTTGAAAAATGAATTAGCTAATTCATAAGCTAAATAAAGTCCACTATTGTATAGTAAAATTCCTCCCTACCCACAATGGGTTGCAACAACATTTCATCTCATGTACAAAATTGTCCCATGTACCATGAGACATCACATTCTTTGCATTCTTCGTGGAATTCATAAACAAATTTGGCTAGAAAAGTCCTATAATCAATATGCTTCTCACCATGGTGTCCTTTGCTTTGGCCATCATGGGATTCCAAAAATTTTGGTTGTCATTCATGATGCAACATGCAATTGTGTAAAATCCCCTATATATAGAAAGGATGCCTTGTCATTTGTATCATCCAATAATTGTTCATTTATGTAATGTAAAGGAGGTTTCCCCCTTGAACAAGATAATTTTTTACTCATTGATTTATCTATTTGTGAGCTGGTTTCATAACATTTGGTATCAGAGCTTTGGATTCTAGGGTTTTGCTGCTTCAAACATGCCATAGTGGAATTTTCGCTATACTTTTTTTCTACAAATCTTCATAAGATGAAATTGCAACCACGGGGAGCTGAGATATTGGCAAACTTAGTGCATGAATTTCACATATGGTCTCGCTATATTTTCAGAGATCTTATCCGAGGAAGTTGGGGTTTTTGTAGGCTCCATCATTCCATCTCAAACCGGTGACCTAGGGAAAATAATAATAAGATTATCTATGAGCATCATATTTTAATTTTGTAAACAGTGAAGGAAATAGGACAAATTGTAGTGCTTTCGGTATCATTTTCAAGGCCAAAGGTCAAAACAATGACACATGTCACTCTGTACAAGTTTGCTCTACTGAAATAGTCTATAATAAGGTCATCGTGGGATATTTGGAATAACATTATCTTGAAGAATCCAATCCTTGTCTAACATGTTAGGTTGGAAATAATACTTAGATGGATACTACAAGACATTATTTTAGATCTTGGAGATTTGTAATTATAGATATACAACAGCTGCAATATCTAGCTCCTGAAAAGCAAGAAAAATGTGTGTATTCCTTAAATTTTGCATAACTTTTGTTTGAAAAATAAATTTGAAGTGATTCGAAGGGCATAGTGAAGCATAAATATCATTGTTTGATTCCAAAATGACTCAAATCAAGAAAATAGAAACACCTAGTAAGAAACTAGAAAGCTCTACTATGACATGTTATCCTCCACAATGTCCCAAGGCTGAGAAAGGAGATCGACGGAGGTAACCTTAAACCACTTAGGGTTCAACAACTAGCACTGCTAAACCAGATAGGGCTCTCTCTATGAGCTCACAACCAATTATTACTAGAGTGGGAAAATATGTTAGGTTAGTTATTACAACACTAGGGTTTTGAAAATTTAAGGTTTGTTGGATCAAAAGTACAAATTAGGGAACTAGGTCAGGTCTTCAAAGGTTCATTTGCATGAGATATAAAGGAGCAAGGTAGGCATGATTTTGTGATAGCTTAGGAGTTGGTCAATGAAGTGTAGGGTTGAATAGGTAATAAAATGAAGATGAGCATGTGAACCATGAATTCATCTATTAGAAGACTGAGCACATAAAATGAGATTCCTAACAAAACAGAGCTTAATTACAAGAATTATGTTTAATACCTCTTAGGAAAATCACTGATAAACATAGATATGGAAAGGAAACTAATTTATCATTCATATAAATGTTTAACATGAGAAAAAGAATACCACAAACTCACACCACAAGAATTCTTGAATAATAGTTGCAACTTGGCCTTTGATTTCCTGTAAAAATATGATGAAGTACAAGCTACAAGGTTTCCACTCTCTAATGTCCAACCTTGAATCTGACTGAAAACTAGATACATGTAGACTAAAAAAAAATTCCCAACTCTTAGGGGTTGAATCCCTTAGTATAGGAACATCTTACATGGATTTCTCAACTAACACCTAATGACTAGGGAGGTTGGAACAAACCCTCCATTTAGACATTGACTGAATTGTTTCTCATAAACGAGGCCTAAAATTACATAAAAATTACTCTAACAAGCTCATTTACCTTATATTAAACCAATTAAACTCACAACATGAGGAATTACATCATCAAATCCAAGTTTGACTGAAGAAAACTTGAAATTTTGACAAACTTGCAAAAGCGCAGTGCCATCAGGCATAAGCGTAGTGCCAATTTTGAGGAGGCTTTGAAGGCCTTCCACTACTCCAAATTGAGATTTGAATATTGTTACAGGTCCATTAGGGCACATCAATCCCATCATCCAAATCAGTTTTTTAGGGCTCATCAAACCCTAATTTCAGTTGCTACATGCCCTAAACAAGTCACCCCTTCCAATGCCTCCTTCCCAAACAGTTTCATGACTTGAAGACATCTAGAAATGGCCTCTGGAGGGACCAGCACATGTAGCCCCATGTAAGGGTGCACTGCAGAGTAGTTAAGTCCATGCCAGGTTGCTCTGCAAAGCACTTAGGCTTCCTTTCACCTACGTTGGGTGAGTTTGAGCGAAATTCACATAGGGTTTGGGGAATATTCTTATCTTTTGGAGTCATCTAGAAGGTTCCCTTGTTGGGTTGTGTTATATTCTTTCCATGACTAACCTACGTAGTGAACCAGGGGGTTAGAGGGGGGGCGAAGCCCCCCCTTCGTTGCGCCGATTGCGCAGCGGGGGGCGGCAGCCCCCCCTGTCCAGGGGGTCTGAGGGGGGCGGGTAGCCCCCCTCTACGGGGTTCGAGGCAGCGCCCCGAGAAAATTTCTTTTGGACCCTATATTAGGTTGGGCGAACCTACCTATGGTTTTCGGTCCACAGTTTTGGACACGATGGTTTTCGGTCCATGGTATTGGATGCTTCGGCATGTATAAATATGTATTGTAACATTGAAAGGAATATAATGAAAAATCAAGCTGGTAGTCTCGTTTTGAGATCCAGTGGGAAATCTCTGTGTATATGTGTTTTATGTGTTATGCTCTCGCATTTTTATTTTTCTTGTGATTTAGAATTTGTATGCAGGTAATTTCTGTACGGGGTTAAAACCTACATTTGGTATCAGAGCTGTTTTGGCTTCAAGGGGATGCCTTTGTTGCTGAGGGGTTTCGCTCGGCCTGTGGTAGACCCTGTTCAGTGGGAGATCTGCGAGATCGATTCTGGTGGTGAAAGAAGATGGCGAGCAGCGGAAAGATAGAGATTGAGAAGTTCAATGGTCAGAGTTTTGAGTTGTGGAAACTCAAGATGGAGGATCTGTTGGTGGATAAAGATCAGTGGATCGCGGTAGATCCGGGTACTAAACCAACGGGAGTGACCGATGAAGAATGGAAGAAGATGGATGCAAAGAGCACAATACGATTGTGTGTCTCAGATTCAATATTGCTGAACGTATCAGGGGAAGCTACGACGAAGGCTTTATGGGACAAGTTAGGGACTTTGTACCAATCTAAATCTCTGGTGAATAAACTGTTCCTGCGGAAAAAGCTGTATAACCTGAGGAAGAAAGATGGACAAAGCATCTGAATGCATTTAATACTGTGGTAAGTCAGTTATTATCTGTTGATATTAAAATTTTAGATGAAGATAAGTGCATCAGTTTGTTGTGTTCTCTACCAGACTCGTGGGGTAGTCTGGTTATTGCAATAGGTAGCAATGCAACTGCTTTGCAGTTTGATGAAATAGTCTCAGCCTTGTTGACGGAGGAGATGAGACGGAAAAATATGGACAACCAGAATGGTGATGCCCTGTCTGTACGAGGACGGTCCCAGAACAGAAACAAAAATAAGTCATCGAGTGGGAGATCTAAATCTAGAGGGAGATCTAAATCTCCAGGAAAACCTACAAAGGTGGTGTGCTGGAAATGCGAAAGGAAGGGCACTTCAGAAGGGAGTGTAAATCTAAAGCTCCTGATAAAGGAAAGGGATCTGATGATGCTCCTTCTGTAGAGGTGAAAACCACCTCAGATGAAGGTGGGGATGTGTACTTGGCTTCTTCAAGTACACATGTAGATCATGAGGCATGGTTGATTGACTCAAATGCATCCTTTCACTTCACTCCCCATAGAGAGTGATTCTGCGAGTATGAGAAATACGATGGTGGTGATGTATTCTTAGGAGATGATAGGAAGGCTAGAATCATTGGTCGCGGAAAAGTAAAGTTGAAGTTACAAGGTGGAAGGGTTAGAACCCTTCCGGGTGTTCTGCAATATTCCTGTGTTGGCCAGAAAATCTGGATTTCGTAAGCAAGTTGGATGATTGCAGGTGTAAAGACAGTGTTCGAGAAGGATACCTCTGCAAAGATGGGTTCGCAGGAGCACTGGTATTGATGCGGGGAGTTCGAATTGGAACTCTGTACAAGCTGCAAGGTAGCACTGTTGTTGATGGGAGCAATAGTTCTATGGTTCCTGAAAATGGAGCAGAAAATTTAGTGGTCTCTAGAGAGAAGACCATGCTGTGGCATCAAAAGGCTTGGACATATTGGAGAGAAGGGCCTTCGAATACTTCATGGTAAAGGTATGGTAGAAGGTATGAGTAATAGCTCTCTGGATTTTGATTTCTGTGAAAATTGTGTATATGGCAAGCAGAATTGGGTGAGTTTCCCCTCTAGTGGTAAGAGGACGAAACAAATATTAGAGCTTGTGCACAGTGATGTGTTTGGACCTGTGAAAGTTCCATCACTGGGTAAGTCTGTGTACTATGTATCATTTATAGATGACTTCTCAGGAATACATGGATATATTTCCTTAAGAAGAAATCTGAAGTCTTTGACAGGTTTAAAGAATTTAAGGCTCTGGTGGAAAATCAGACAGAGAAGAAGATAAAGGTGTTGAGGACAGATAATGGTGGAGAATTCTCCAGCAAGGAATTTGAAGAAT